>JAUTXW010004462.1:0-210000 GCA_030620095.1 Kuschelorhynchus macadamiae | reverse complement strand
TTATCTTTTACAAAAGTTGTTTAGAATTATTAAGAGAGTTCAAAAAAACATAAAATATAGAGTTTGTTTCACTTAAAATAACGAAGTCGCGGTCATTTCCGGAGAAACCGGAAACGATATTCAATTATTTTTAGGTTACGGGCAAAGTATGAAATTAAGGCATTCTTTATAAAACCTAGGTAATCTATAGATTGACTAACGATTTCAGGCAATGTATGAAGTCGTTTTTATTTAAAATGTTTTTATATACTTTACCTAGATATTTTATGGAATACCTGGGAATTTTATAGAATGCCTATGTAATATTAGGAAAGGTGCGAATTAAAAAAATTTAGAATATTAATTAAACTTTACCTTGAATTACACAAATTTAATGTTTAACTTAACAAAAGTAACACGAACGAAACAAACACCGAACATCGCACAAGTATTTCTTAAAACCTATTGAAACCGAGTTTTCTGTTTATTTTTGCACGGTAAACTTGAGTGACATTTACTTTTTCTTAGCGCACAGACATCTCGTTGTTCTTTTTGCAACTGCATTTGACAAAATTGAACGTAATGTAATTTCGTTATCGGAAATGTCTTTAATCTCCAAGAATCTTTTCTGACAAACCGTAAACTGGGACCTGGAATACAGCGATTTAACCACTCCTTCCTTAGTACCGAGCGTGTACAGTCCATCATTTGTTTTATTCATGACAATGGCTAGAACATTGCGAGCATCACCTCGTCCCCTATCAGCTTCGAGCACTGGAATTCTGACCGTTGTACCAACAGGTACTGAAGGAAATTTTTTCTCACTATTTTTCAACATTTTTTCTGCTTGTTGTTTTAAGTTTTCCTTTGCAGAATGACGATTTTCTTTTGCCAGTATATTTTTTGACCATAAAGGACATAAAATCTGAGACCCATGCCCCTCATCACTTTTTAATTTTTCTGGTGCAGCACACAGTGAATGAATAGTTTGTTTACATGCTTTACAACTCTGAGTTCCAGAAGTTTTTTCAAAACATACACAACATAAAGTATTTGATGGCTCATTACTCATATCTCCGATATCCAATAGTTCATCAGTTATGTACTCTCTACTTGATGGTTTGTTAGTTTCATATTCCATAGCTGAACGCTGTTCAAGCGACTCGTTTGAGAGGTTAAGTTCTGAGAAGATTCTGTTTCATTACTATCTTCATACATATTTTTGTGGACAGCTCTTTCCAAATCTTTTTCACTTTTAAGATTCAACTTCTTTTGGTAATGCTATGCCTACTTTTACTTTGCATCCAAAAAGAGCCTCGTAAGGTGTTCGTTTGGTTCCAGAATGATAAGCTCTATTTTTCATCAGCTGTACAAATCTTAATCCTTCATCCCAATGTCCTGTATTGTTATCTTGCATCCATGTAGTCAACATGTTTTCAATGTCTTGATTCGCTTTCTCAACACTCCCTTGGCTCTGAGAATGTCTTGGCTTGCCATGCACAATAGTCCGTGAAGGCCAATACTGCTTCAGATTATAAATAGTGTGGTTGGCAAATTTCCTCCCATTATCAGATTGCAGTATAGCGGGGGCACCAATTAGGGTAAAAATATCTAACAAAACGTAAGAAACTTCTTCTGCCCGTTTCGATTTAAGTCCTCTCAATACAACGGATTATAATAACCATCTGGGTGCGACTGAAAGTCGATTAAGTCCACTTGACAACGGGAATTAAACTCGGAAGAAATAATAGGCTTCACAACAAACCTTTTTTAACACCTTTTTGTTTTTGTTGACATGGTTCACAAAGTTGAAGATACAGTTCTATATCATAACGGGTTACGTTTTTATATCGGCTTGATAATTCCTTAATCATGCGATCTCTTCTCCCGTGTCCAATAGTAATGTGAGCTTTACGTAAAACATCAAACAGTTCACCATCAGAAACATAGTAAAGTAGGTTCTTTAACAGGAAATATGAGTTTGACATTCTGATCAATTGTCAAAAGATCATAACGCTTCAGCAACCATTAATCGCAAGGAATTTTTTTCGTTGTCGACTTCGCATTATTAACATCATTAATTAACACTGTGTACTGATCATCTTCAATATAAATGCAATTCTTAGCATTTGAACACCTTTTACTTTTTAATTCTACGTAAAATCTATTTTTCATTAACGAAACCCGTGAATCGGACATCATGTACTTAAATAACAAGGCCCGCCGCGAAATAGGATGCAATAATAAACAAGAGCAAACAAATCACGTTGCGTCACAAGCATGTTTACCAAATTTACGCATAATATTCTGTACATTGCCTATTACCAAGTCGGTATTTAATAAAATGCCTAGGCGATGTATATAATATAATTTATTTTATACAATGCCTGATAGTTCTAGGAATTCTAAATAATACCTAGGAAATCTATAAAACGTATATATATATATAATGGCATAGAACGTCTACCATGGCTCGCGAGAAGCCCCGACATAAACCCATTAGAACATTTGTGGGACCAACTGGGGCAATGTTTAAGAAAAGTGAAACAATATTCCACAAGAGGCTGTTATACAGTTAATAAGAAGTATGCCAATGCGTGTAGAATCATTAATTAGAGCTAGAGTTGGAAATACCAAGTATTAGTTATTTATTTTTTAGTCTTAGGCTGGGATTTGTAATTAATCTTTATTTATTTGCTCTTAAATACAACGTTACATTTTTAAGAAACATTTTTTCATTTAAGAGAACTAGATTTTACTGAACTCAGTATCTGACCTCTGTTTGACATTTGACGACAAGCTTACACAACACAAATGGCCTTCTGACAGTTTTAATTTCAAAGGCTACTAGATCTTTTTGAAGACTTGTGAGTCTGTATGGATAATATGGTAAATATACAATGTTTTACATTAAACATTGCATCTCCTTTAAGAATAGAGATAGAGCAACGAATCAAAAGCCAAAATATTCCTAAAAGATAATTCTAAATTATAAACTACGACTTAATACTAATCTGAAGTTACGCTATTCTACAGGACGCTTCAAAAATTTGCAAATAAACAACATTGTTTCATATTACACCAAGTATCTAAAAACAATGAAAAAAAGTTGACAAAAACTGAAATTCAGAATCACTGTCTATAAAATTTCCTTTCGACTGATGTAAAGCGCAACAAAATGTGATAAGGTGTTCAAAGGATATAGCCCTTTAAATTATTTAGCTCGTCACTTTGTTTGCGTGTCAATGTTGTATATATATATATACAAGGTGTACGACAACGTCTATATATGAATTTTATTTTAACATGTTATAGTTAATAATACCGAGTTGATTGGAATCAGATTTATAGTCGATTGCGGCGTTGCTATTTTTATGTATATTATACATTTCCATGAACAAACGATATTTATAATTGCAGTCCCGATTTAAAATTTTGACATTATTGTAATCAAAATAATGTTTTTAAGTTATATTCGACCACAGCGCCTGAATTTTTATCTATTCGTCAGTCACTTTTATGTTGCGTAAGTCTTTGATTTAACTATTGTGACGCGTGGCCAATGTAGCAACACTAATAATTTGTAAATCACATTGTTGTTATATAATAAGGGTGTTTTACGTTTGACTTTAGAAAATAAGTTGAAGTTCTTAAGAGTGTGACGCCAAAAAATTCGCAGAGAATTTTATGAAGCTTATGATTTACAACCAAACCAAATCCACAATTGTGACGAAACCGGCTTGAACTACAAAATGTGCCCTAAAAAACGGAAGTTGGAGCACTAGGTTACAAACATAGCAAATAACGTAGCACTGTTGTAGGATGCGCTAGACACAAACTTCCATTATTATGTATCGGTAAGTCAGCAAAACCGCGAACCTTTAAAAATATTCGTAGCAATGATTTTCTTGTTTTGTATAAAAATCAAAAGAGTGGTTAGATGAACGCGAATTTATTTAAAAAGTGATTTTTTGAAGATTTCGTTCGTAAATTAGATTGTTTTTGAAAAGAACATGGATACTCCAGAAAATGTGTTTTGTTACTAGATAATGCCACTATTCCACCCAAGTGCGGAGCAACTTGAAAGTGGGGAAATAAATGCAATGTTTTTGCCTCCTGCTGGAACTTCTCTTATGCCGCCCATGGATCAGTGGGTGCTGGAAATTTTAAAAGGTAATTACAGGTGCCTGCTATTGGAGTATATTTTCGAGGAAGTAGATGAGGGTGCCGATCTCATTGGATGTCTAAAGAAGATAAACTTAAAAAATTTTGTATATTGGATAGCTTCGATAGCTTCAGCCTAGAATTAAATAAAGAGTAATACCCTGGAACAAGCTTGGTCAAAATTGATTCGACCAGTGGAGATACATTTCACAGATGCAGAATCCGAACATGATGAAAGTTTGCTTCAAATTATAACCAAAATATCAGGATGTCAAAATGTTACGGAAACAGAAGTTTGTGAATGCTTAAACAGGGATAGTGTAGAAAATGAAATTACTGAACCAGAATTAATCAAAAGTGTTTGCAAAAATCGGTAAATTGCTTTACCCGGAGCTTCCCTCGCTATGAGTTATTAATTTTATTCCTACCAATATGTTTACTATTTCCTTTCTACCTATGCCACACTTGACTTTTGGGCATAATTTAAAATAAATTCAATAAGCATCCCATATTCACATTTAATTTTTCTGCAAAATTTAAAATCAATTGAACAAGATTTTTATACGTTGATTCTTTAAGAAATGTATTTGGCCGTCATTTTGTTTCGCCCTTTAAATTGACCATATTATCAGTCTTTATCTACTCCGTTAGTCCGCAGATATCCCAGATATTAAGTTTCTTAATGGTTTTCATTAACGATCCTCTTATTCTCTTGTTATGTTAAAATGATATATTATTTGGGGTTAAGATCCAGTAAAAAACCAAAGGTCTTTTTTTAAATTGCCGACGTTTCGCCAATTTACTGTTGCATCCTGAGGACACAGATTTTATATCCTGCATCAAACCCATATCAGTATTTCCCTACTCCATTGGTCCGCAGATATTTCCTAACCCGAAATAACACAACACTCTAACATACCAGCAACAAGTTCGTTAACGAAAACCATTTTGAAATATATTATCTAGGAAATATCTGCGACCACCGAAGTAGGTAAAGACTGATAATATGGGTATCATGCAGAATAGGCAATCTATATATATATATATATATATATATATATATATATATATATATATATAAATATCAAGTACTTTCTTGGGATGAGGTTCGTGGATTGAACAAAGAAACTTTAATTGACGTTTCGCCTGTCCATTTCAGAACCCAAAAATTATACAATGCCACAAAACATATTGTAAATAATCATGACAACAATAAAACAACTACATACATATCTTTACCATACACTGAAGGTCTTTCTGAAAAGATTAAACACATTCTCGGTAAACACGACATAACCGTATGCCACAAATCTAACAATACCCTTAAATCTTTATATACACCACTAAAAAGTCAGACACCAATTAAAAAACAATCAAACGTAGTTTACAGCATTCCCTGCCTAAACTGCCCCAAAAAATATATAGGCATGACCACACAATACCTATCAAATAGACTAAATGGGCATAAATATACAAAAAATGCTTCCACAGCACTACATAAACATGAAAGAGACATGAAACATGAATTTGATTTTTCGAGTACAACGGTCTTATCAAAAGAACAACATTACCATAAACTGACATTCAAAGAAATGGTCGAGATAAAAAAAGAAAAAAATACAGTAAACGATCGGAAAGACATTGACAATCTCAGCCAAATATATCACAATCTAATTTAATTCAATTGTTATAAACTATTTTCCATCAATCATAAATACATACTGTATACTGTCAGACTCACACAAATACTTTTAAAACAACCCGTATCCACAAATAGTTCTACATTGTTAATATAATCAAAAAAACTAAAGGATATATATAAAAAAAAAACAATAGAATTCTTTAACCAGTGTATCACTTACCTCCACACTGCCAAGCAAGGTAAAAGAACATCTTTCTCAAGGTATGTACTGTACTATTTTAAATAAATGTTTTAATAATTTTAGTGCGTGCCGTTATACCTAATTTGTTTTTATTTATTAACTTACATATATACACTTTTTGTATTTAATTTTTAGATGTGCAGAATTAAATATTTTGAAAAAGCCTGAAATGGACAGGCGAAACGTCAATTAAAGTTTCTTTGTTCAATCCACGAACCTCATCCCAAGAAAGTACTTGATATTTATAAATTGTAAGGTTCAAGAAGAGAAATATATATATAAAAAATATATATATATATATATATATATATATATATATATATCTATATCTATATATATATATATATATATATATATATATATATATACGTTGGTCAGCAGATATTTTCCAGATATTAGGTTTCTAAATGGTTTTTGTTAACGATCCTTTTTTTTATGTTAGAGTGGTGTATTATTTGGGGTTAGGATCCAGTAAAACAATCAACAATCCTATATATATATCCTAACCCCAAATAAAACATCACTCTAACATAAAAACAAGAGGATCGTTAACGAAAACCATTTAGAAACTTAATATCTGGGAAATATCTGTGGTCCAACGTAGTAGATAAAGACTGAAAATATGTGTTTCATGCAGAATAAAGAATCTTTATATATATATATATATATATATATATATATATATATATATATATATATATATATATATATATATATGTATATTTATATATATATGTATATTTATATATATATATATATATATATATATATGTGTGTGTCCTGACTATGCAACAAGAAAATTTCGAAACGTCGACAATTTAAAAAAAAACTTTTATTGTTTTATTACTGGATCCTAACTCCAAATAATACATAACTATAACATAAAAACAACAGTATCATTAATTAAAACGGGTTTCATGCTGGATATAGAATCTACATATGTATCCTGAAGAAGCAACAATAAAGTTGCGAAACGTCGACTATTAAAATATAGCCTTTGTTTTTTTTTACTGGATTCTAACCCCAAATAATACACCACTTTAACATAACAACAAAAGGATTGTTAACGAAAACAATTTAGAAACTTAATATCTGAGTAATATATGCGGAACAACGGAGTAATAGTACCGATAATATGGGTTTCCTGCGGGATATAAGATCTATATATGTGTCCTGAGGATACAACAATTAAATTGCGAAACGTCGACAATTTAAAAAATATTTGTTTTTTTTACTAAACCTCAAATAATACACCACTCTAACAAACATTTTTTTACATTGTTCCGCCATATTGGATTCTTAACAAAATATTATCAAGCCATCCCCATATGACCCTTAATTTTTGGTCAAAAATTTGAAGTCAGTCGGGTAATTAATATTTAAGCTGTGTCGCGAACTGACACACAGACCGACAGACGGACCGACGGAATTGAAAGAACATGTTTTTTGGCATCTAGGGACGCTAAAACGTGAAGATATGTAAATCGTGAGAGGAGTGATTTTCTTCGATTACGTTTACAAAAATTTTATTTAGCCGCAATTTTGTTCCGCCATCTTGAAATAGTAACACAGTTTCACTAGTTGAGCCCTATACCACAATTAGTTATGGCATATAATTATATCGCCATTTTGTTTCGCCAGCTTGGATTCGTACCAAAATTTTACCAGTTGATTTCAACATAATACTCGACGTTTATAAAAAAATGGAAATAAATTAGATTATCAGTTTTTTCATAATAATTTGTTTAACATTTCGCTAGGCTGCCATTTTGTTTCGCCATTTTCTATTTTTACCAAAATATTACTATACTTCTAGAAATGTTTTAATTTTTATTGACGGAATTGTGTTTTATCAGTAATATCAATATATCAATAATGTACGGATCTAAAGACTATAAAATTTTTAAGATTATTTATGATGTAAAAAGGAGTTCTGAAGTATTAAATAAGGTTTTCCTCCTAATGTATTTTAATGGAAGGCATTTTCAACCTGCTTTCTTCATTTACTAAATTTGGACCATGGAGCAAAACAAGAAAATATCTAATCGCTTTCAATATATTGCCATAAAATTTAAATTGTCATAGTTTCTTGGCGACTATTATTAGTTTAACCGGTTAGTTTAAATAAATCAAGTCAATCGGGTAAGTAGTCTTTAAACTATGCCACGAACTGACGGACAGACATACCGACAGACGGTCCGGCGGAATTGATAAAACATGTTTTCTTGGCATTTTTTCGCGATTACGTACTTTTTATTTGGCCTCCATTTTGTTGGGCAACTAGAATTAGAACCAGAATTTTACTAGTTGATTCTTATTCCACAATTAATTATGACACACGTCAAACCATTAAGCAGTTTTTCAGGCTGAATTTTGAAATATTTTATTAAGCCGCCATTTTATTCCGCCATCTTGGATTCGTACCAAACTATTACTAGTTGATTCCAATATAATACTTGATATTTTTTGCAAAATTTGAGATAAATTGGATGAGTAGTTTTTTAATAATATTTTTTTAAGACTTCACTAGGCCGCCATTTTGTTTTGCGATACTGGATTTTCACCAAAATGTTACCAAGTCATCCCCATACGACCCTTAATTTTTGACGAAAATTTGAAGTAAATCGGGTTAGTAGTTTCAGGGACCCTGAAACGTGAAGATCTTAAAAAATCTCGAAGAGTGATTTTTCCACGATTACAATACTTCCCTTTTACAAGGGAAGTAAAAATACTAATGAAATAAACAGTGATGACGATGACGATGACGAAGTAGAAGCCACTGACAATATTTTAGTAAAAATGTCATATTCAGAAGGACTAGAGGCTCTGGATAAACCGTTAACTTATGTAGAACAACAGGAAAATGCAACCTCCGCGGACTTCTTCTTATCTAACATTGGAGAGACATTGCAGCGAAAAAACAGAAGTAGTAAGAGTATAGTGAAAAACTAACTCATTTTTAAGACATGAATGTAAAGAATGAAAACTGGTTACATATTTTGTATTTGACATATCATCTATGAATGTACACACGGTATGTTCAAAAAAATTTTGAGTAAGAATAAAAATTAAATAAACTAATATTTTTTTAATAAATACCTGCACTAAAATGAAATATTTTATAAATGTCTTTAAGTCAGTCTAATGATATATGCATTCTAAACTCCTATTTTATAAAAAAAATCGGATTATACAATAGAGATTCCACTGTATTTAGAAAAAAATTTTTAAAACTACATACCGTCTAGATTAAAATTAAAACAACCCGGGGGGATATTTCATGTTTAAATTCTAACTGAGCGAAATGAAGCCTAACAATTAAAGCTGTAAGATAGAATCAAAGTTTACAAAAGTTTATGTTCAGTGACATAGGTTATTTAAACAGGGGTGAATGTTAGACATATTCGGATAGCAAAAAAGGAAATGTTCTTGACGGTTTGATTAGTAGCAGACGATAGTTTAGTCTCAAAAAATATTTACGGTAGTAATTAAATATCTTGTTTTACTTAAGTGGAAAGTAAATGTTGCCTAAACATGTTAAAAAAACAGTTTCACATTTATTTCATGATTTCAAATGGCTTAGACTCAATAACTGTAAAAAAACTTCCTGGGTTGTTCCCATGGTGTAGAGCTTGATAATAAACAAACAAATGTAAGTGAGAGAACCGGATTGTAACAATTTGTAGGTATAAAACGATCTAACATTTCTTATGTTGTAGGAAAAAAAAGTTAATAAAAAAAATATTTTATAAAAAGCTTTTATCTATAAACTATTAAATTAAAATGTAAAAAATAATTAAACTTAAATAAACATAGAACCTTTAAACATTTGAATGTTTTCTTAAAAGCTTGAGGCTTCTAAGAAAATATTCAAATTTTTAAAATCTGTCTTTATGTAAGGAAATTATATTTGACTTTTCATTTCAATAGTTTGTAAATAAATGCTTTTTCTTAAGTATTTTTTATAGACAGACATACACATAATATTTGGCATTTAGGAACACTAAAACTCGAAAGTAAATATTTTATTTGGCCGCCATCTTGAATTCGTACCGTAATTTTACCAGTTCATCTCTATATCAAAATTAATTATTGCACAACATTTGAATTCAATCTATTAACTAGTTTTTTCAAGCACAATTTTTAAGCCGTTTTATTAAAGCGCCATCTTGATTACATACCAAAATTTTACCAGTTAATTCCTACATAGCATTTGATTTTTGTACAAAATTTGAAGTATGTTGTTATTTGGTGTCTATATTATAAGATTTATGTATCGTTGAAATATATGTAATATTTAATCAAAGATCGGATTGCGAAAATTCAGTTGCCAGCAGTTCTATTCATTTAAAGTATGACCTGCGAAATTTTCTCTACATATCTCCACGCTCCTCTTAAATGGGAACTTGAAGATATTTTGCATGGAAACTTCATAAAATTAGCTGCTCACTACTGCTCCTTCTGTAATTATTGTCATTAATTGTTAAATTAACCACGCATAAACACGCGGGGCTGGGCTTTTAATATATTAGTGTTACACAAAACAAGGTTCAGTTTTGTCTTTTTTTGAAATCAAACCGTAAAAAAATTACATCAATTAAAACCAGAAGAATTTCGATTTAGTTCGAGTTGTAAATTGCTCTATAAAATATTTTTATTTTTAATCTAATACACGCATCTAGCCATTTTAAAGGCCTTCAAGCTATATCTCGCCTTTCTACATGATCAACCTGCGTCAGTTCACTTTGAAGGATTTACAAATACCAGCGCTAGGCTATTTTTGGCTTCTGAAGGCATTCCTATAGATGGTAAAACCCTGCAAAAGATTTACTACGACTTCCATGATGCTTATGGATTCAGTACAGCAGAAGTGGAAGTCGACCTCGCTGCCTACAGATCCTATGTAACTTCGGAGAGAACGATCCATCTTCAAAAGACCAGAGATTGCCACAAAAACTAGTTTTCCAGCAATTCCCCAAAAAAAAAATTAGATAACTTGACGTGTCCTGAGGAATTATATTCCTCAAAACCTCCTGTTGTTACGGGTCTGGTTATAATTAATATCGCTTCTCTAAGAAGTAAAACTGACGAGTTGTAACTATTTCTAGAGGAATTGGAGTTCCCCAAACTTGTTGCAATTAGTGAGCACTGGCTGACTCTAAACGATCCCTTTTATGTGAAGAGATATTCTACAATAGCTAGATATGACAGAAATAACTCAGCTCATGGAGGAACACTGATTCTTTCTCTAAATGGGGATTTCGTCTTGGTAACTAAATATGACCATTTGTTAGCGGAGAACTTTTTTGAATTTTCTATAGTATATAATCAAAACTTTGATCTCTATGTAATCTGTATTTATAGATCACCAAATTCTGACGTACAAACTTTTTTTTAATTACTTGCTAAATTTGCTAGATAGTCTACCAGTAAAAGGCAGGAAAATTCTATGCGGGGACCTTAATATTGACTATGCTACTGTTTGTGCCACCCAGAAATATTTAAATTTCTATATTCGACACTTTCGGTTTTGCAATGCATGTATTTTGTAATTAGAATTACTAAAATACTCTTCTTCTATCATTGATTACGTGGCGTCTGATTTTCCTCCATCAGATGTTCAATTTCAGGTTTGTAGCACAGGTCTTTCCGATTACGAAGCAATATTTTCCAGCTTTAGTATTCCTCTTAGGCCCTTACAGAGACTTCGCCGTAAGGGCAGAATTTTGTCGGTGGCCAATTTTTCAGAATTTCATAATATTTGCTTAAACACGCAATGTCGCTGATAGCCTTTTCTTAAGCCCTGTTAGCAGCATGAAACTATTGAAAGAAATGAATAACATCACAAGCAAATCTTCGTATAGCACTGATGGCCTATCAATTAAAATATTCCTGAACCTGCCGCTCCCAGTCATAGAGGTTAGTGTTACACAAAACAAGGTTCAGTTTTGTCTTTTTTTGAAATCAAACCGTAAAAAAATTACATCAATTAAAACCAGAAGAATTTCGATTTAATTCGAGTTGTAAATTGCTCTATAAAATATTTTTATTTTTAATCTAATACACGCATCTAGCCATTTTAAAGGCCTTCAAGCTATATCTCGCCTTTCTACATGATCAACCTGCGTCAGTTCACTTTGAAGGATTTACAAATACCAGCGCTAGGCTATTTTTGGCTTCTGAAGGCATTCCTATAGATGGTAAAACCCTGCAAAAGATTTACTACGACTTCCATGATGCTTATGGATTCAGTACAGCAGAAGTGGAAGTCGACCTCGCTGCCTACAGATCCTATGTAACTTCGGAGAGAACGATCCATCTTCAAAAGACCAGAGATTGCCACAAAAACTAGTTTTCCAGCAATTCCCCAAAAAAAAAATTAGATAACTTGACGTGTCCTGAGGAATTATATTCCTCAAAACCTCCTGTTGTTACGGGTCTGGTTATAATTAATATCGCTTCTCTAAGAAGTAAAACTGACGAGTTGTAACTATTTCTAGAGGAATTGGAGTTCCCCAAACTTGTTGCAATTAGTGAGCACTGGCTGACTCTAAACGATCCCTTTTATGTGAAGAGATATTCTACAATAGCTAGATATGACAGAAATAACTCAGCTCATGGAGGAACACTGATTCTTTCTCTAAATGGGGATTTCGTCTTGGTAACTAAATA
Organism: Kuschelorhynchus macadamiae; assembly: GCA_030620095.1. NCBI lineage: Eukaryota > Metazoa > Arthropoda > Insecta > Coleoptera > Curculionidae > Kuschelorhynchus > Kuschelorhynchus macadamiae. The sequence goes on along the minus strand of JAUTXW010004462.1, from coordinate 197,302 downwards.
TGACCATTTGTTAGCGGAGAACTTTTTTGAATTTTCTATAGTATATAATCAAAACTTTGATCTCTATGTAATCTGTATTTATAGATCACCAAATTCTGACGTACAAACTTTTTTTAATTACTTGCTAAATTTGCTAGATAGTCTACCAGTAAAAGGCAGGAAAATTCTATGCGGGGACCTTAATATTGACTATGCTACTGTTTGTGCCACCCAGAAATATTTAATTTCTATATTCGACTCTTTCGGTTTTGCAATGCATGTATCGTCTGCAACTAGAATTCTAAAATACTCTTCTTCTATCATTGATTACGTGGCGTCTGATTTTCCTCCATCAGATGTTCAATTTCAGGTTTGTAGCACAGGTCTTTCCGATTACGAAGCAATATTTTCCAGCTTTAGTATTCCTCTTAGGCCCTTACAGAGACTTCGCCGTAGGGGCAGAATTTTGTCGGTGGCCAATTTTTCAGAATTTCATAATATTTGCTTAAACACGCAATGTCGCTGATAGCCTTTTCTTACACCCTTTTAGCAGTATGGAACTATTGAAAGAAATGAATAACATCACAAGCAAATCTTCGTATAGCACTGATGGCCTATCAATTAAAATATTCCTGAACCTGCCGCTCCCAGTCATAGAGGTCCTTACAACACTAATAAATGAATACCTTTTAAAAGGTTTATTCTCTGAATGCCTTAAAATAGCTATAATTATTCCTCCTCATAAAGGGGGCGAAAAAACTAACTCTTCCAATTATCGCCCAATTGCTCGACTAGCAGTGTTATCAAAAATCATTGAAAGGTTACTGAAGAATCGTCTTATGCCATTTCTCCTTAAACATCTGATAATATCCCCGGATCAGTTTGAATTTTTACTCAATGTTCTCGTTGCTTAGCGACGTCTACTTATTTCTCAATAACAACCACCCCACTGCCTCAGTTTTTTGTAACTATGCAAAAGCCTTGGACTATGTTAGTCATGAAATTTTGATAAACAAGCTGAATTTTTATTGAATCCGTGGTATTTCTCTAAATTGGTTTAAATCTTATCTCGGGAATAGGCAACAATTTGTAACGGCAAATGGTTTTGATTCTTCTTTTGTTATACATTAATGATATCACCAACCTAAAATTTAATGGAAAAATCTCTCTCTTTGCTGACGACATGCATAACGTGGAGTGATTTCGATACAATGTCTTTACATTCTAATATTTTCAACGACCTTGTTATGATTAAGGCTTGGTCCGATTCCAAACTGCTTTACTTTAATCAATGTGGATAAAACGGTGGCCTTGTCTTTTGAGACAACCATTTCAGCTACTTAACAGCAATATTAAATTCGTTGAGTCGGTTAAATTCCTGGGTTTGAATATAAATAACAACCTAAAATAGTCTAAGCATATTGACACCTTAACTAAAAAACTTTCTACCGCCTGCTTTGCCATTCGATGTCTTCTGCCAGTCTTACTTGTTTCTCTTTATTCAAATCACATCTCCGCTATGACCTTCTCTTTTGAGGCTGCTGTACCACCGAGCAATTTCTTAGTATTTTTAGGCTTCAAAAGAGAGCAATTCGCTATTTGTTTGGTCTAAGTAGTAGAGCGCATTGCTAATACTATTTCATAAAACACGAAATATTAACACTTGCATTATTATTTTAAAAATCGCCTGAATGAGAGAAAACATGTAAACACATTTTCGGAAAGGCCAACTGCTAGGATACAGAAACTCTAGGCGTGACATATACCTTCCCATTCCTTCCACAGAGTTAATAAAAAAATTAATTATTTACAATGCCATAAAACTTGAGTTCCAGAACATTTAAAAACAATTCCTATGTTTGCACTCATTCGAAAAAAAACCAAAGCGTACCTCATTGAAAGACCTTTTTACAGCGTTAATGATTTTTATAATGAATAAGTCTTATTAAAATGTTTTTTATTTGCTTGTTTACTTAAATCTTTTTGGGTGGCATGTTCCAGCTGCTAGCATAGCATTTGATTAGTGTCTGATAGTCCGTTAATTATTATTGTTACATATTAGATTAAAGTTATACACTTTCTTTTTTTTTAATACACTTTAATTATTATATTAGTTCGGTATACTTTTTGTTTAACTTTACTTACTTTGCTTATATAACGATAACAAAATAGAGTTTAAGGTAGCGTAATTTTAATTTCAATACCATCGAAATGATTCACCTCGCATATGTATTGTTTATTTCCTTTTGTTAAGGTCGCCTGGACAATTTACGTATTGGCGTTTTTTTCATTGTTTTGTTTTTTTTTGTTTTAAGGTAAATTTCGCTTTGTCCATAAAATTGTAACAATTTTCCTGCGACTATAAAGCATACTTTTGTTTGTTTGTTTAGGGAATAAGATATTGAAACAGTCAATACTGCTGACTTATTGTCGATTATCCCCGGAACACGACTAACTTGACTTTTTGACAAGTAGTGAATCAATTACCAAAGCCTATTTTCTATATGCTAATCCCATACTTACAAATTGAATGATGACTTCGCTTTCGAATTTATGTCTATAAACGTAACAAAAAAATTTAATCTGAATAATAAAGCGATTTCCAATAATAAAATTCACATAATAATATATTTTTTCGCGGTTCCTGACAAAAAATATGCTTCCAAGTCGGTTTTCAAATGCTAATAACATGTGTATTTGACATCGGCCCGTTTTTTCGTCTGATCCATCAAAATATATTCAACGTTAACTTTAGATGAGTTTTCGTTTATCCTGTTTAGGAATCCGTAAATTATTAATGGTATTATTTGCCTCAAAATAATTCACAAAACCTTTGATCTATCGAGGAGTCACTAGGAAAACGCAAAAAAATCAATTCCCGATTGTTTTTCCTTGTTCTTCACGAACAACACACAAAAACACATCTGAATTCGAGCATTTTAAATTCAGTGGCGGCTCTTCCATATGGTCATTTGGTCAATGACCCCCCAAAAATATTTCAGAAAATAAATTATTCGTTTAACCGTCCCTCCTAATAGTTGTAATAAAACGCGAACCTTGGGAAAAGTTAAATACGCTACACTACTAGCCGCTCGCGGCGTTTAGAATAGTATCGTTGCGTTCCTTAGGCATAATAAAACACGCTATACTAAGCTAGGCTGGGCAGTCCGAATTGCCCTGATTACCTTAAAACTTGACGAAAGTACCCGAAGATTTCACAGCTACCGAGCGGCAGCCGAACGTGATAGGAAATGGAATATGAAATCGCGATTTGGGTCATCAGCCGGTCTCTTCTCATAATTCGATCGATCGGTCGCGGCATGACGTCGGCATGCGGAAGTTCAGTTGTTCAGAGGTCGAGCGGTCAATATTCTAACTCGATATTGTTTCGGACGTTTTTAAACGATGAAAACTATAACATATATTTTTTTATTTTTGAGATCAATGTGTGAGTTGGAAATATACAGGAAATAAAATGCTGGTAGTGACTAGTGCAAAAAAAAATAAACAACTAAAAAGTGCTTACGAGCCTAATTTTGCAAAAATAACCAATTTCAAGGTGGTCTGTGTTTGAGTTGTGAATGTAGATGAAATAAAATGTAGGTACTGCAAAAAATTAAACAACTAAAGAGTGCTAACGAACTTAATTTTGAGAAGATAACTGAATTCAAGGTAAGTGGCCCCATTTGCCAGAACCTAGTATACGACAAACTAGTAAAGACAAAAATAAAGAGGTTCATCGAAACTTTCGCAAAAGTATGTACGATTTAGCTAACTGGATATGTGGTTGTCAAGTCTCTAATTCATTTTACTGTTATGTTTGTTGTTTTCTAAGGACTCGTCGGACTCATTATGGTGCAAAACCGGTGTTAAAGACCTAAAACACTTAAAAGAAAAAAAAACATACATTTTCTGCAGATCACATGAAAAGTTCGGTGGACTATGCTACGGTCGGAAGTGTTGATATTCGCACTCAACTAGACACAGCTTATAAAAAATCTCTTAGAGATCTTAATGAAAATGTATCCAAAAATCGTTATATTTGTGACAAAATTATAGATTGTGTAAACTTTTCTGGGGCATTCGAGCCGGCACTAAGTGGTCATGATGAAACGGCTTTGTCTGAAAATCAAGGGGTTTTTCAAGGGCCTACTTATAAATTTTGTTGAGGAGATGGGCCAAGAATGTGCGTGCAATTTTAACGAACGTGTCATTCAGCACTATTCCAATTCTAAAGAACGAAGAGTAGACCTGAACTTCAAGAGAATTTAAAGCTCAATTTAAAGATAAGATATTTAGTCTTATTTTAAGTATGCCTTTTCTTAAATTTGTTATTGACCTCCCAATATAATTCACCACAAGCCGCCACTAATTAAATTGTTTACGAAGTTATCTACATTGCAACTCCGCGAAGATTTATATCTAGTAAAAAAAAAGCTGCTGCCTTATTCCTCTTAATTAATAGTTATTTTCCGAATAACCTTTGAAATATGTTAAAGACAAATGGCTATTCAGATTTTTTTATGGTTAGAAGTAGTACAATACCTATTAATAATATATATAAATTTCATACTTATTTAGAAAAAAAACGCAGTTTCCGTGGGACTTTCTAAACAAATATAGAAAATGTTCTCACACACGAGGTGTTCCTTCACATAGTAGTGGAAACGAATCTATGGGTAGAGAGCTTTAGTTAAAAAAAATATATCCAACTTGGTCAAGACCGAAACCGGAGAAAAAATTCTTTTGTGTTTTAAACGAGTTCATTTTACAAATTGTAGAAGATTCAAATATAAAATATTTTATTAAAAAAAAAGAGAAAAACATACCCAAACACAAAATTGATTACTTGCCAGAAGCTGCTTAAGTTTTTGGCCACCCTGTACACAAAAATCACATCAATATGTGCTATGAACCTAAATCCATTGACAAACAGTTGCTGATAGACAGATAGACAGATATATAGAGAGTATGGAGGGGTGACTTGCGCAAACCTATTACTTAGGCCTCTCAGGTGGGCCCATTATAGCCTCCTTAGGAGTTTTACTCGTCGAGCCAGCCAACAGCATTGATGTAGTTCAGCACCGTAGAGGCAAAGCATCCTACGATTGTGGCCGTTTCTGGCCATTTTTCCCCCATAATGGATTATCTGGTATTTACAAGAGGTAGGCAGTAACAAAGAACATGTTTAGCAGTCTCGTCATCCTCGTTGCACCCAATACAACTTGGATCCGGAAGAACGCCCAAGGTGTGAAGGTTTTTGTTCAGCTTACAGTGTTCCGTTAGCATTCCTACCAGTTTTCTAAAATTTCCTTCGAGCGTCCTCAGGGCCACGAATTGCGGCACAGCACGAAATGCAGGAAATATGAAAATCCTTTAAAACCGTTTTTCTTTCGTTCTAAATTATTTTTGTTAGAAGAGAAAAATAATAGTTTTGAAGTTTACGACATGTAAATTTATATAATACATTTATCTGCATAATTATTTTCCTTTCAAATGATGTCTTTTAAAAATTGTATCTAAAGTTTTAATTTCCTAAAAGAAAATTTAATTTCCTATCCAAATGTACGATAAGTTACTTACAATTATTGTGAAAAGTGTTGCGGAAATTATTAATTAGAAACGACAACTGAATGTACGTGATAAATTTCTGATTTAAGATAAATAATAAATAACAAACGGAATTGTAGCGACACTGAGGCTTTATCAGTTTTCAAAGTTGGCATTTTATTAATGCCAACTTAAATTTTCCAAGGCTCGGACGTTTAGGGCGAAATAAAATGATTTTAGTTATGAATATAGACATCTTACATGTAATATTAATAATATAAATAACAGTTCATGCGGTAGTAAACTAATTAAAAAAAAATTTCATTGCACCTAAATTTGATAGGTCAATATGTGAGAAATGTGGAATTTAAAACAACGAATTTAAGTAAAATTAGTTTCAGATATTATTTTTCAATGGTCTTTTCTCATCTTAATGTAACCGCGAAGTGAATTAGCATATACTCGTTTTATACCTAATCGTTTTTACACACTTATTTGGTGAAATCTTAGGCTATAAAAATAAGAGAGACCTAACTATTTACATTTAACACGGGATCGTAGATTGAATTTTTTCACTCTCCACTACGTCGATAGGTGTAGGTTGTTGTCACGTTTTAAAAATTGTCAAATATTCTAAGCCAAGTTTTATCGAGTTACTCCAATATGTTTATATATTTTCATAACACAGTAATACGTATATCAAAAAACTACACACAATAATTGACCTTAGACTATAAAACATTGTTTTATTGTCTAAGTAATTAACTAAGGTCTTTAAAAAATTATAAAAATGTAATAATAAAAATATTACCAAACAGAACTGGTAACGACGCTACGCCAAATTTACGTCTTACGAGTAGTTTTACAACTATTCATTCATAGCACTAGCACTCTTGTTTTATAATTTAATTACAGAACAGACGCTGCATTGTTGCATATATAAATAAAAATATATAAGAAACTTCAAATGGAACCCTTGAAAAGGTTTTGTGTATGTAACCAGTTTATCGTATTTTTGTTAGTTCTGCAACGATCCACAGTCGCCGCTAGTTGCGCTTTTGTGCGGCCAAACGGTCAGTGCCAGTTTTGATCGGGAACGTAAACAGTGTTGACAGTGGTTTTTGAATTTAAATTAGGTGTATGTGATTGTTATTTTGTTGACACAAATTTTGGTAATGTGAAAGAAATCTATAAATCTCACAGGGTATGTGATCTACATTGTTCTGAATATAATCGCATGCCAGGAATGAAAAGAGGTTTAAGAACAACCCCTTTTCCAACAGAAAATTTACCTCATTTATTTCGTACTGGTAAGTTCATTCGTTTATATATAATATCTATCTATTTATATAAAGCAGAAATGCCGAAATACTAATACAATTTGATTAAACGCGGTATTAAAACAAAAAGGTATTTTGAAAATCCAAGAAGCCAAGAGCAGAAATTTTCATGGTTCTAGTCTTGTTTTTCATGCAGAAGATAAAAAATTTTCAAGCATTAGTTTTATCATTTATATAGGACATCAAAACTTAATGCTTTTATTGAATTATACTGATTTAGAGGGCTAGAGGTTTTCAATATGAACTCATGTTTATAGGCTTGCCGTAGGGAACATATCAAATCAAACAATAACAATACATGTAAATTATTTTTAGAAATTGATGTACTTAGTCCAACAAGCAACACACCCAGTAGAAAAGGGAAGAACCACAACTAGAATGTAGTGTTACCCGAGAAAATAAGAGCTGTTATAGGAGGTAGGTATTACCTAATAGTTAATAACAAAAAACAGGAACATCTGAGTGATGTGCATAAAACTGTATACAACTAAATAATTTTACTAACACTGGCCTTTAATATTCGTTTAGATACACCAGCTAGCCCAACACTGGGAACTTCTAGAGACCTGTTTACCCTCAAAGATTGTAAAAAGCTTTTTTTCTAATAGTCATTATTTTTAAATATGGTGTTTATTTGACACAGTTCAATGCAATTCATGCATTACATTTAGGGTACATCACACGTAATACATGGGATCGTCAAGTCTGCTAGAGCTATAATAAAGATTTTTTTTTGGGATTATTGGACATCAGAAAAGAAAGTACATTTATTTTTATATACTATAAAGGTTTTTTAGAATGGAATATAAATGGTGAGCCCAAAACTCTTGAGAATGATAAATTTACTTTCTTCTTGCCTTATCATTAATAGTGATAGATATGTTAAAATACAATGGTAAATAAAACATACGGTGGACAACAAGGTATTTTTTTTATAATGTATTGACTTATTTTTAAAGTTAAAAATTGATAATCCCTAGAGCATTTATTGTATAAGATAACATTTTTAATAATGAAGTACATGACCACTACTTATATGCATTTTAAAAAACTTCAAATTTTTTATTGTGAGATCAAACTATAATTTTGAAATAAAACGTCAAGATTTCGAGGAAAATGAGTATTTATTTTCTTATGGAGTAGGTGATTTTTTTTATTTGCAGTGAGACATTTGGTGGACCTAAAAGAAAAAATGGGCTTCATTTATGTATCACCCTGTATCTTTGTAGTGTATTATCTTATTACCAAATGATAATTAATACAGGGTCGATAAAAAGGACGAAACTAAGGAAAGATATAAATATATATTTTTTAATTCGAATGTTTTCTGTTTATCGATGCGCATTTTAAAATAAAAACAAATTTTGAAAATTATATCATAATTTTTTGATTATATGGTTTAAACCTAAATTAGTTTTTTGAATTTAGGGAAGAGTCAGGATACAGCATCAAGTTGAGACGAAAATACTGTATATGACTATTTCTTTTTCCCTATGAATTTTTGGGCCTTACCTAGAAAATTAAAAAACCGGTGTTTGAACCATATTTTTAAAGAATTATCCCACTTTAAAAAAATAGATTTAATTTTATAGGTCGCATTTGAAAACAAAAAATTTTTAATTTAAAAAAAATATCTGTATATATATTGCCCAGGTTTGGTCCTTTTTATTTGTCATGTAATGTCAAAAAAGTGCTAATAAATTAATACACTACAAAGTAAGAGGGTAAACCATCAAATCTAAAAACTATTTTAATTAGGCGCGCGCATTTAGTTTTAACAAACGCGCCATCACTGCCATTGGTTTGTACAGTAAACTGTAGAAAAAAAGGTTAGGCATCGCGTAACTTTTGTAACGACCCGAGGTATGGCGCTGCAAACTTTACAACAACTCGAAGCACGGCAGTTTCCATTATATTGTGAGTGTTATGTGCATTGTTGTCATTTTTGTTACCGCGTTCGACCGTTGGTGTTTATATATATTTTTGAGTTTTTTAATGATTTTGGAAGTTCTGTGTGTCGTAGTACTTAAATAAATGAAAAACTGTGGTGAGGAAATGTGTTGTTAGTGGAAATACAGACTATTTAAATCCAGAAGTATCATATCACAAATAAGTCTTGACGTAATTAAGTTATATATCAGTGGTGTCCGAACCGTACGGCCTTATCATTTACCCATATTCGTTTGATATTTAAGCCATTCGAGTATGTTAATTGGCATGGAAAACCAGAAAAAAATGGTTATTAATTGAACAAAAACAAATATTTTGTCAATTTTAGGTGTGGTTTTATATAACGTAAACATTAAAATACATACTAGCTCTCCAAATGCTTAAACGGGTTATTTACAATACACAATATACTATTTTGGATGTGAAAATCTTCTATATTTCTATGGCTAAATGTTTTTATTTAAAAACAAACGTATTTTTGCGGATTTTTAAAATGCCTCTTGATTACAAAATATTCTGTATAAATCATTGTAATTTTAATCTTCAGATATCTACGAGAAGGTACCTTACGTTATTCCTCAACATACCAAATTTCAAACTAAATAGTTCCTGTGTTTTATCTCATATATAATTAAAATATAGTACAATTTCTACCTAACCTTTTTCGCATTTAAAAGCTTATAAAAGAAATCTTTTATGAGTCTTTCAAATTTTCATATGCATCAATACTATTAATATTCTAAAGTTTAATGTATTTCTGATATATTTTTGTTTATTAATTACTCATGTATGGGCAATCCAAATTATGTATATGTATAAGTAAATCGGGTGTTTAACAATAACCGAGGCGAGAACACAAACAAATTCGGAAAATTTCCTATTACCCGGAAGTTCCCTCGTAACGGATTCCACCACACACACATATAACATAGTTTATATATCCATATAGTTATTTTGTAATAAATTAACACATTATATAAATGTCAATATGTGTCAATTTCTTTATTACGAGGAAGGTTCTGTTAAAAGGACTTATTTTTGAACCCAACTACCCCAAGTCTTATCTTATAAGAAATCACAAATGTAATGTGTGTGGTGGAATTTGTTATGAGGGATGTTCCTCAAATTCAAAGAATTACAAAAATGTGCCAAATTTGCATTAAAGATAATGATCGTCAATTTAAACATCACCTTTAAAAATTGTTTTTTTCTTTTTTTTTTTAATAATGTTATTTTTTGTGTTTGTTTATGCTATAAAACCGTTGTTACAAACTTACAGTTATTAAAAAACTCTATAGGTATTTTTATATAAGAAGATACCTATATGCAAGGCATCCAATTCTGGGTTAGCTATATGTAACTTTCAATTGTATATTATTGTTATTCATGGCCCACTATTAAATTATGCATTTAATTTCTGAAAATTGTCATTTATTTGCGTGTTTCTGAGAAAAAGTGCATACTATTAATATTTTTGAAAAGAGAAAAAAGAGACAAATTTTATAGTCTATAAATATACAGGGTGTTCAATTTAAAAAATAAAGTAGGGTTCGATAACTTTTTGACCTGACCCTGTATACTAGTTCCGAAGGCGGAATTGAGTTCTACGGGAGAAGTTATATAAGAAACAGTTTTCACATTTCCGATAATTTACCTGATAGTTGAGATACGAGGGGTGCCTGAAAATGCATCATTTTCAATTTAGCCCTGTACCTTAAAAATTTGCTTTTAAGTTCCTTATTTTATATAGTTATTTTGTAAAAATGGAATAACCGTTGAAAATATAATAAATAAATAAAAAAGTTGGATAACTTCTCCTTCGGACTGGCAGTCGGTCTTAAACAGTTTTTAAAGAGCTTTGGCATGGAAAATGATCTTTTCCCACTGCCTACCAGTTACTAACACAGGTAAAGTAAGCAAAAACAAGTGCTAAGCTAATAACTATTAAAACGAAGCATTGCCTGATAATTATATTTTTAACAGTTTATAGCACGAATTCCATTTTTGACCGCTTTTAAGAACCGCCTAACTTGCCTAATGTCAATAATTTCTGTCATATTCGTTGCACGTCAGTTCATTTAACTTGAGAACTGTCTCATTATACGGTTTGAGTTGACCCAATGAAACGAAATTAAAAACAAAAACAAGATAGAACCTAAAAAATCTTTAACAAAAATTTCTAGTTATTAAAACTTTATTTACATTACTATATTCTCTAATAAGCTGCCTCCAGTATATAAAGGAGGCACGTTTTAAATTTATTGCGAATCCAAAGTATAAATTAGGTATGGTATGTTCTTCGAGTTTAAAAGCGGTATTATAAATTCATTGCAACTGAAGCCTTGGTTCGGTAAGCGCGTCAAAGTATATCTAGGTAGTGAACTAATATTTGTGGAAATAAGCCTCAAATGAAATGCTGAGGCGTTAAAGAGAAATAAATTATGGTTTAAATTTATTAAATCGGAAATGCAGTACGGTAAAATTGCAATGAACGAATTTATTACTCTTAACCAAAGAAATGGAAGTATGGTCTAATTCAGTGCCTTTCGTGACGCCAACGGTCTTATAAATATTAAATAGAAAATACAAATATAAAAATCCATGCATGACTTCTTAACGCGAGTCAGCTACTTAGAGGTATAACTACCCAGTGGCGGCCCGCCAGGGGACGCGGGTGAAGCGCCGCTTTACCTATATTTTCCAGTTAATTTACTTAAAAATAAAAATATTTTTAAAACATTTTATAGTATACATTTCTATTATAAAAATGTAGTATGTTTTATATAAATCCACATTATTTACTTAATTTTACCATTATTTTCTATCAAAACTTGTGCGTTATATACTAAAAATAATAATGACTTAAATAAAACGTAGCGCGCTGAACACCTTTTTAAAAGAGCTACCCTTGAGGAATCACAATCAGCAGTTAACAAATTTCACCTCAGACTCCCCCCGCACGCCGTCCTTAGATTTGTTTACGGCAGTTGTAATGACAACGCAATGGTGAGTATCTGTAAACCAAATAGAGATGGGAGCGGCATAAAACTTCGCTTGATACATAATTAATATAAATAAGTGCGTTCAGATCATCGGAGGCGGAAGCAGTTTTGCATCGTGTCGTGTATCATGGTATATAACTGTTTTCTAAGAATAAAAACAATATATTTAAAATCTTATAAATTCATATTATTTTCCCCAAGTATTAAAAAACGTTCCAAAGCTATGGATAATTAACATCATAAAAAGGTAAAAAAATAGCCATTTTTTACCAGCGTAGCTAGTTGCATACAACTGCGCTTCACCGGTTCTTAAATCCACTTCCCTGAACTGCGTTTTTATGGCGTCCAGTTAGACCCTACAATAGTCAAAACGCGAAAAAAATAGGAAATAGGTCAATTTTTACTTCTTTCCTAAAAGGGGAGTATTGTAATCGTGAAAAAATCAGCCTCCCAGTTTTATCAATTCCGTCGGTCCGTCTGTCGATCTGTCTGTCTGCCTGTCACGGCATAGCTCAAAAATTATTTGCTAGATTGACTTCAAAATTTAAGCATCATATGGAGATGACCTGGTAACATTTTGGTAAAAATACAATATGGAGAATCAAAGTGCCGGTCTAATGAAATGTTAAAAAAATTATTATTAAAAAACTAATTATCCAATTTATCTCAAATTTTGCATCAAGTATGATGTAGGGATTAACTGATAAAATTATGGTATAAACCCAAGATGGCGAAGGAAAATGGCAACTTAATAAAATATTTTGAAATTCAGCCTGAAAAGACTACTTAATTGATATATTTCAAATTGTTTTCCATAACAAATTGTGGTATAGAGATGATATGGTACTTCTAAAAGAACCCGTTTTTTGTAAGTATTCTACAAAATATGCAGGGTATTAAGAAAGTACGCTGCCAAAATTTAAGGAGCGACTTTTTGCATGACTTTCAGACACAAAGTTCATATTAACATAGGTCCGAAAATGAATAGTTTTCAAGATACGGGGTGTTAAAATTATATGAAAAAAATTGTTTTTCTATCATAACCTTTATATCACTCTAGATATTTTTATCAAATATGGTGTACATCTTTTACCCATAAAAGGACAGTTTTTGACATAAAAGTTTTTTTTAATTTCTACCAGTGGCGTCCGAATAGGGTTTGGTCTGAATATTTTTTAAGAACCAATGGTACAATTTTTGAAATCCCATTTAATTTGGAGCAAATTTGGTTCCTAGACTTACTTCCATACGACGCACAGTTTTCGCGTAATATATATATATATATATATATATATATATATATATATATATATATATATATATATATATATATATATATATATATATATATATATATATATATATATATATATATATATATATATATATATATATATATATATATATATATATATATATATATATATATATATATATATATATATATATGTGTGTGTGTTGATTTTTACTTCTGCACGGATGGAAAAATACAATGTGTTTTCATTCCGGGTGTACATCCGTTCACTACTGTCGTTCTGAAAAGAACAGTTTTGCTAACGTTTCGCCAAAATCACATTTGGCATTTTCGACGCTTTCTTTCTCGCGTCCGAATGGAGACTGAGGCGAAACGTCAGCAAAACTGTTCTTTTCAGAACGACAGTAATGAACGGATGTACACCCGGAATGAAAACACATATATAAATATATATATATATATATATATATATTTATATATATATAGCTATATACATATATATATATATATGTATATAATTATATATATATATATATATATATATATATATATATATATATTAGAATACAGAGTCTCTATTCGGACGCGAGAAAGAAAGCTTCGAAAATGCCAAATGTGATTTTGGCGAAATGTCAGCAAAACTGTTCTTTTCAGAACGACTGTAGTGAACGGATGTACACCCGGAATGAAAGCACATTATATATATATATATATATATATATATATATATATATATATATATATATATATATATATATATATATATAGTCTGTATTTTTCGTTAGCCTCGAGTTTCTGGTAAAGCGAGTTTACCGATTTTTATATATCAAATTTTGTCTTATAATTAATAAAAAAATTTACTTATTTTAAACACGCTTTAAGTATTCTATAATTATTTATTTATTTATTGCCTACAAAATTACAAATGTACTAAAAAAGTAAGCAAAAAAATGGTGTCAAATCTAATAAAAAATTCTTTTAATTTTTCATCATTGCCTGGTATTATAAAATCAATTCCATCAGGACTTGAATCTGTATCTACTACTGAAAAAACTGGTATTTTTAATTTTTTGCTTACGTTTTCCCGTCCACATCTCTTTTTTCTCTTGACACTTTTTACTGACTCGTCCTGCCAAGATTTCGAACCACTTCCATATAATAAATCCATCCATAAAAATACCACTTTTCTAAATTTTGAATTAACATTTTCCGTGTATTTCTTTAAAAACTCGCATAAAAATCTTCGATTACAGTCCTTTTTATATCGAAAACCCAACATTTTTATTAATTTTAACAACGATTTTAGTCCAATATCCAATATGCCTCGATTTTTTAAAGGTTCTTTTAAAACTTGAAGGGTTATATTAGTTTTTGATGTGTATAAATCGTAAATTGCATTACGAACATCCATTTTTACATTGTCACTTAAGTCTTCTGTCTTTGGCTTTTTTGGTGCACATTTCTTAATCTTCTTCGGTAGTAAATTATGCTTTTTTTCATGCACAATTTTCTGCACAGTTCTTATACCGCTTCCCAGAGCTTTTGCTACTGTCTCCTGGATATTGGCCGGTGAATTTTCATTTTCGTAATATTTTATTAGATTTAATACAATTTTTTTCGCTTGTGGATGTAAAAAACCCGAAAATTGTTTTCTATTACTCATTTTGTCACTGACTTGTGGATCTGACTTTGAAGTGAAATCGCTCAAAGATTTTTGCAACTGCTGGTATTTATATGTTTATCCTCTTTTTTCATATGAAAATATCATAGGTCTATCTAATTCATTTTCCGGATTTTATGCGGAGGATATGATTACACGTAATAAAAGAAAAACAAACGCACGATAACACCGCTTTTGACTATAGTGAAAAAAATCAATGGTACAATGTAAACCTTATTTTAACGCGAGGCAGAGAAATCTCGCGATTTGAGTGGTTCAAGGCTAATTGAATTGCCACTCTATGAACCATAACGCACAACTGTGCGGCATTATTCTTTACGCACGATTGTGGGATATGGTTTTACTTATTGAGTTAATTGTACGAAAGAGAATGTTTACTAAAACATGAATAGAAAAAACAACTACTGTAGTATGATATATGATTTTTTATGGCCTACATACACTATTAAAATTGCATTAAATCATACAGATTGGTTCAAAAGTTAGAACGGAAAAGATAAATCTCTAAGCATCCATTTGGAGCATTGTATCTCCGGTTAAAAGTACTGTAACAAGGTTATAGATCTTAATAGAGCGTTATTATTTTATAGCATCTAAAATTATTTATTTATTTGAGTAGTGACGGCTCGTACTCTAAAATTTAGGGTCGGCCGAAGCTCAAGGCCAATCAAGGGCGGTTTTACGGTGAGGGGATAATGAGGTAATGACCCCCCTCCCACCAGACTGGTCAAACATCATGTGTAATTTACCTATTTTTACGTGGAAATTAGGATTAAAAACTTGGCTACGAAAGACTATAGCACAAGAGCGACCTGTTGGACTGGGTCTCTTGCATATCTATAGATAGAGTATTGGTATAAATGTAGACAATGTAATTAATAAATTTGCTGCAGGAAAAAAAATTAACGATATTCTATAACTATTTATTAGAGGCTGTTTTTTCTTTCATTTATGCTACAGCAAGTATGATAAAAAAATATGGGTATTTATGTTGTTCTCATACCAATTACAGTAAAATATATTAACAAACTTTTTTAAAATTAACCCCTCTCCCCCAGAAAGGTGTCCTAAAATCGCACTTGAGGCCAATATGGTGTTAATTGATGCCGCGTCCAAATATGGTCAAATACTAGTCTTATTATTTTCCGTCTATTTCTTCAATGATAATTATGTAGGCACCAACCTATATATAGCAGATCTAGGCTAGAGTATAATATTAATAAATAAGAAAAAAATGTTAGTAAAATGCTCTAGTCAGACAATTTAATTTGATATTTTAATGTATCTGGCCTCAAGAGGAAAATAAAATAGATGCCAAAGTGAAGGCTACATACACAACCAAGAGAGCAAGAACCACGATGCGGCCGGCCGACGATGAATTAATCATCAATAATCATGACTAATGTAAAACATTAACAAATTATTTTAAAAATATAAGTAATATTATTTTATAATAATTACAATTAATACCTGAAAAATGGTAGTAGGAAAAATTGCGAGGATACGGCCACATCGAGATGGGCCGGTATTGGGCGATATAAGCTATGATGAACGTTATAGCATGGGGATGTATGCGAACGTACTATGTACCACGGGAGTTAGTAGCTGAAGTCTAGCATGTGAGATGATGGAATCGGCTGGCCGAGCCACTGTCTCTAATATATATATTAGAATATCTGTGGACGGTGGCCCCCGGACTGCTGTTAATGACGTTAATTGTATGTTAGTCAAGCAACGATAATAGGGATACCTATCTGTTTTGCTATGTGCCCAGGAAATAATAAACTACATTTTAGTTTTGTGCGTTTTTAGGATGCTTGCAAAATTATTTTTGAAAAATATTTACCTACTTTTTTAAAAAAAGAGAATTTTCCCTGTATATTTTCTGGTACGACCCGGCCGCACCTGAGGAGCCGTCACTGTATTTGAGACATATCACATTACAGAAAATTACTAAGATGTAATAAATAAATAAATAATAATATATTATAAATTTAATTGTTAGTATAAATTAACTAAATATCTTCTTTCGCCAATTCAGTGGCCATCTTGAACAACAACAAAGTGCAACAACGTTGGTATCTTTTTCTTTTAGATATTTTATTAAATAGCTGACTTATTTAAATAAAATATTTGGTTTTTTAAAAACAACTTACACGTCTATTAACAAAAATTAAAATCTGAAAAATGACGGAATTTGTAAAATCCCCTCTCTTAGAACAAAAGAAAAAGTAAATAAAAATCTTTAAATAAACTATAAATTTAACTCCTGAAAATGGGTAAAAATTTCTCCCCCCAAATATATATTAGAATCAAAATAACATATCTTTGACAAAAAATAAAAAACAAAGAAAAACCCTTCCAGCCGATATTTTCTGAAGGGCAATAATGCTTTCCAAAAATAAACATCGCCTTTTTTTCTGTTATAAAATATTCTACTGGATTTTTAACATAGTAAAATGACAATTTATTATAATTGATTCGAACTAAATGAAATGTTTAAATTATTACTAGTTTTAACTTAAATGAAAGTGAATAAAAAAACTTCCAACGAAGAAGGGTCATATGACTATAAACTTTTAAGGGGGATGTATTATAGTTCGACAGGTTAATCTTAAGTAAGTTTATATATGTTTGCATAATCTAGGAGATAGTGTTTGAGATAAGTGTTATTTATTATTTTGTTTAGCTTTTAAAAACTCTCAAAACTAATATTAGGTAGCTTTACATTAACGACTTCTTTGAAATACTCGTGTTTAAGATTTCTCATGAGAAACTGACTATTGCTTTATTGGTATAGTCTATTCCGTTACAGAATTTTACGATTTTTTCTATAACAAACAAGTGTCATTTTGACCTCCACTATACGCTTACGATATGCCATATACTTGCCGGACACCCTGTATATCAAAGTTTCAAACATTTTTTTAGAGAGCCAAATTACATTTAAAGTGTGTCATGTACTTTGTAGCACCTCGTATAAATTAAATAGCAAGACGCCAAGAGAGTTTTCAATAACGGATCATCCTGCAAACAATTCATTTATCAGAGCGAGAATAAACAAACTTCGGAGAAAAATCTGCTACAAGAACTTGTCTAATGGATGTGTTCTGTTTAAAATGAACTAGACTGACCTTGTAACATCCTGTGATAAGTAGGCCATTAAAAAAGAGGAGAGTCGATAACACGTATCCACTCTTAACCGGCTTCAGTTTATCTATTAGACTTCCGATCTATTTTTCTGGAGGGCGCTTCAGGAGCACATCCGTAGAGCTCACTGCCGCCGCCGGTTAGGTTTTTTGGAGGCTGTTTGGTTTTCTAGCAGCGTAGTGCTCCCAAATATATTAACTGAATGTTTGCCGGAAGTAGTTTATCAGAGATAATCAATTTAATGAAACTTTTTGGTAGGACGTTTGAGAAAACGTTTGCGAGATTTAATATTAAGAGGGTAGTTAATTTAATGGGGCTTTTTGATATGTTTTCATATTTTCCTCACATTCAGTTTGAAGGTAGTATTTGGTATTTACGCGTTAATAAAGTAATGGTCCAATTTGTTTCCTGTCAGTATATTATACTAAAAAGAAACTTTTAATTTATCTACCTATCCATAAAAGGAAACACCATAGACATAATAACAGAGCGACGAAATTGTTTTCATTTAAACCCAGTCATACGGTCTCAAAATTATTACCTGTTTGTTATATTGTATCATCCTGATTTATTTTTTAGAAATAGTGCAGTCAACTACCTTATATAGAACAATATAATATAAAAATTAAATTTTAAGGTGGTTCTATTACTGTAATAATAACCTCTGTAATATTTCATTAACTATATATAATTACCATCAACAAATAGTTATTCAAATAACCTATTTTTATTTAAATACAACGGCATTGCTTAAAAACCTACAACACTGTCGCACTAGTAAAAAGTGTAATAAATGTAATCGAAATACACTAAACAGGGGAACGTGTCAGTGATGTGCAAAACAGTGGTACGATATTTGTGTGCAATCGAATTTGTCCGATGAAAATAGTGAATTTGTTTGTGAAATGTGTTCATCTCAAAAATCCAACCCTACCTATAAGATGATCTAGACTCATCGAACGATTCTATAAAAATCGCCGTAGAATTCCATACAGAGAAGGATGATGTAATTCAACAATTAATAAAGGAGAACGATAGCCTAAGTAGAGAAAATTCGCTTTTGAAAAGGCTAGTAAAAGAAATAGAGGAAAAAAATGAGCGTCTTTATTTTAAGATCAAAACACTGGAAAAAGAAATGAGTGAAACATATATACAAGACACAGCAATCATTAAAAATATGAACCAAGAGGAAAATGTGAAAATCAAGAGCCCTTTCAGCGAAACCCCAGGTGGAAAACCAGGTACCCTAGATAAAATTACTAGTAACACCATCTTCCGGCAAGAATAAAAATCTAGGGAACCAGACTATAGATGGTTCTCAAGACCCAAACTAACAGAAAACTCTAATAACCGCAGGTAGGAGGATCCAGACAAACGAAGTAATTATAGGAACCAGTAAATACAGTGAATCGATCGCCGACAATTCAGTACTTCAAGCAGCTGACCGAAAGGTGGCACTCTATCTTTCCAATCTCACAAGTGAAACTTCTGAGAGTGATGTAACATTATTTACTAAAGCTAAAACCGACAAAAACATAAAAATTACCAACAAAAAGAAGAAGAAATGTGATTGGTACAGTTCCTCTAAACTAATAGCACCGGAAAATTTAGAGGAAGTTCTTTTAAATGCGGAATTCTGGCCGAAACAAATAAAAATATGGAAAAAGTTTCAACAGAAGTCATAAGTACTGAAACCAGGTTTTTTAAAATAATACATTTAAATATAAAATTACTAAGGAATAAGATTAACGAGCTGGACGCATTATTAAAGAGTAGATCTAAATCCAATATAGTGGTGAACGGTGACTTCAACGTACGATCAATTGATTCTTTCTTTGTCAACTTTAGAGACTTTATACTTCCTACAATTTTATTCATACTATCCTGGGAACAACCAGATTAAAAAACTGCATTATAACATCTTGATTAATTTTGATTCTTGTAGGGAGTATAGGTCATATACGGTGGAGCCATGCCTATCTGACCATAGGGCTGTAACGATTGACATAAAGCCTATAAGCAGGCCTAAAAATTACCATACCATTAACTATAGGTCAATAACTGGAAATTGGTAAGTTACACTTTTATAATTTTTTGGAAAATACTGACTGGAAACCTAGATGCTTGTGTTGAGAGGCGTGCTGAGAATTTTTTGTCAAAAATAACTGAGGCCATGAATACATTTTTTCCTCTTAAAATTAGGATAGTCTCAGACGGTCCTCAGCCTAGCAATCTCAAAATACAATATATATCCATATACTACTAACCACTTATTATTGAATGATCACCTGAAGAATAAAATCTTAAGTTTTGTGTATTTTGTAAGAATTTTTACACACTAATTTAAAATCACAGGGTTCCTTTTCTTCAGGGGCGTGCAGTCCATGGAGGTAAGGGAAGCAGCGCTTCCCCAAAAAAAACTACAAAACATCTTCTAAAATGTAATTTTTGAAATAGGAAACTATTAATTTAATTTATATTAAAAATGCTAAAATATTATCTTAATTATCAAGCCCATAATAAATGCGGCCTTGACTCCGACCCAGCCACAATAGAATATCGAATAGAACCTATGCGGGCTGCTAGCTTCTCTGCAGCCAAGTCCTGTATGCTTGATTTCCTGTGAATCGAGCCAGAGGTTATTGAACTTTCCACCGGCTGTTTGCAATTTTTGCATTTCAGTCGCGTGCTTTAGGTGGTGGCGGAAGCTATCGTTGGAGTAGGTTCTTTGTTTGAACGGCTATCCGTGTGTTGTGTGATACGTACGTCGCGTCGTGCATGGTGCGATATGGAAGACAATAATACGGACGTGGATATGCAAATACCGTCGCCTTCGGCTGTCAATAATAACGTTGAAAATGTTGGAGAATTTAGTAAGAAGAGTGTGTGTGAATGTGTGGTATGTCTCTTAATAATGAAGGGATTTTCAACATTAAACTTCGCTGGTAAGCTTCAAATAATTTCCGAAGGAAGGGCAAAACCGCCTATGAAAAATTTAACCACAAAAATGAAAAACTGTATTAGACATTTTTATCTGGAAAACCAATACGAACAATTTAAATGGCTAAAAGGGTGTGTAAAGTAAATTATTTTGTTGGCAATGTTTACTTTTTGAAACTGAAAAAGGTCTCTGGAATAAAACTGGTTTTTGCGGTTTAAACAATTTCCATAAAGCTGTAAAAAGACACATTATGTCCAAAGCGCATTTACAGGCCGTCATAAAAGAAAAAGTCTTCGGCAAAACCAGAATTGAACACGCCCGTAATAAACAGTTGGAAATTAGTCACCGCCAACACAATGAACTAGTCGATAAAAATAGGCAAATATTAAAGACTTATCGATGTGGTTTGTTTTCGCGGACAGCACGAATTGAGATTTAGAGGTCGTGAAGAAACGGTTTCTTCAAATAGAGAAAATTTTCAAGATTTGCTTAGTTTAACGGCTAAATATGATGATTGCTTAAAAAATCATTTAGAGCAGTCTAGCGTTTTTCGCGGAACGTCGAATCGAATCCAGAATGATTTAATTTCCGCTGTTGCAACCATTATTCTAAAAAAAAAATTAAGCAGGAGATTGGCGAGGCGCGCGGTTCATTGCTATTGTTGTGGACGAAAGAACTGATATCATTAATTTTAGCCAATTATCTATAGTAATACGCTACGTTAAAACAGACGGAAGTATTCAAGAGCGATTTGTAGGTTTTTAAGAATGTGTCCGAAAATCGTACAGCAGATGCATTATATACCGTAGTTTATAACGTTACTAAAGAAATTAATGGAGAGAAAAAATTAGTTTCTCAAAGGTATGATGGAGATCCAGTGATGGCAGGACAATTATGGGTCTGCATGTTCGAGAAACTTTCCCAAGTGCTGTGTTTGTCCATTGTTTTGCTCATAAATTAAATTTAGTTTTATCCCCAGTTACTTTAAGTGGTATGGCTACTTTTTTTTTAAGTCAACAAAACGTACACAAGCTCCATTGTCCACAAACGATTGCCCAAAGTAGCTCCTACTAGGTGGAACTATAATGGAAGACTTGTGTTAACAGTATCTGAAAATCGTGAATCACTGATTGAACTATTTGAGAATATAATAGAAAATAATAAAATGTGACTCAGAAACGAGAATTTAATTTTAATTATTTGTTGAACATATTTTCAGAAATATTTCCATTCTCGGACAATGTTTTTAATATATTACAAATTAAACAAATGATATTGCTTTTTTCCTAAAAAAAGTGGATGATTTTAAGTCCATGTTAAGCCAAAAAAGAGATGACTTTGACCTATTTTGGGAGAAAACGATGACGTTAAATGTAAAGCCACAAGCCAAGCGTCTTCGAACAGACAAGGTGGGAGATGTTAAAACATCATACAGACGCCTCTTTTATGCAATAATCGATCAAATTCTGCAACAAATGAACTATAGATTTAACGATTTAAATGATTTTAAATTCCTCGAGCTCTGCAATTTTGATGCATTTAAAGGAAAAACTTTTCGAGAAGATGCGTTTAAATCTCTTCTTCTTCATTATGACCAGTTCTTCGACCGAGTGTTACTGCGATCTGAACTAAAAGTGATTTACGAAACTGATGACATTAGCGCAAAAAATAACGCTAAGGAACTAATGCAATTTTTAAAAGACAAGGAGCTGGAAGATGCCTACACCGAAATGTCAAGATTGTGTGAATTAGTATTGACAATACTTGCCACAAGTTAATCAGTATAACGCAATTTTTCAACACTTAAACGTATTAAAAATTTCGTGAGAAATTCAACGGGGCAGGAGAGACTTTCGCATACATCGCTGTTGTCCATTGAAAATAATTTTCTCCAAAATATGTCGGAGCATCGACGTTTTTATGATGACGTCATTGATGAATTTGCAAAAAATCGTCGAAGAATCGAATTACGTTACAAATAGGTAAGTTTCTAAAAATTGCTTCCCTTTCTTAAAATTTTACAGCACGCCCCTGCTTTTCTTCACTCTTTATAAGGGGCGCGGTGCGTAAAACATAATCTGTCATGTTCATGCTCCAGCTACAAGTCTAAATTTGTTGTACAAAAAGCTTCTATACATTTTATGAAAGTACGTATAGGAATGTAAGCTAGATAACGAATTTAAAATTCGTTTCTTGTATTGCGCACCACTTTAAATATTTGATTAAGTGCAACTGCCTCAGTTGAATCTAAATTTTCTTTTATCTGATACTCTGTTCTAAAGTGTGCATTCTTTGCAGTAGCGAACGATGAAGACTGAGCTAAAAGTTAATTAGAGAACGTTAATATTCATAAATTCTTACACTTTATAATTTTTCATTTAAGCGCCGCTCTTCACTTTTACGCTTTTAGAATAAAAAGTACGGATTTCTGATTTACTTACTTAAATTTCAGAAATTTTTGGTAAGAAACAAAATTAATTTTATTACTAGTTAGAAGCCGTATAGTAAAGTGGGTTAAAAATTAAAATTTTTTTGATAGCCTTCTCTGGAAACAATCACTCTTTTAGCGAGAAATAAAAAACTATTTTAAGAAGGACCACGGTTGACAGTTTCCATTTGAAACCCAGTATTTCTATGGTGATTAACATCCCCTCAACTGGACTAAATCAACACAGAGTTACCACAACGGTTGGTGGTTGCCTATACTCTATTCCTTCCGTATTTACATCCGTTACTTGCTTTCCTGTACCAATAACTAGTCAATGATAACAAACCGAGCTGTTCAATGACTGACACAGCGTAATGACTTCACCTTTATTCCATCATCACCAAAAATTATTAAATGGACAGCAACAATTTGTAACATCCGATTTTTTTATTAACTATATTTGTATTATTTAAATAATTAATAGTTGTATTAGATATTTGTTATTTTATTAGCTTCTGTATTTAATTAATGTATTGTTTTATAATCAGGAATCTAGGTATTCAGATTTAGATTTTATTAATTAAATTTTAAGCAATTTTTAGTGTCCGGATGTCTTCATATTAAACTGTACCCTTGTCACTCCACTCCTGAATAATTCTTATTAAATTTTTACTTCCCTCGTTAAAGGGAAGTATTGCAATCGTGAGAAAATCATCCTCTGAGATTTTTCCAGATCTTCCGTTTCAGATTCCCTAGATGCCGAAAAACATGTTTTCTCAATTCCGTCGATCTCTCTGTCTGTCTGTCTGTTCGCGGCGTAGCTAAAAAACTACTTATTGGATTGACTTCAAGTTTTGGTTAAAAATAGAGTTGAGTAAAAGGGCTATTTTGTAATCGCAGTCAAAACTGCGATTGCGATTTTCAAATCGCTGCGACTGTAACCTGCGAATGCGATTTGAAATTATCGAGAAGAAGGATATTTACAAAATGTAACAGAAATTTATTGTATACTATATATAGATAGCAATATGGAAACTGTTTGAAAAAACTGTGTACTATACATATTTAACATATTTAACATAAGAATAGTTTATTAACAATTAAAATAATTTTGAATGTAACATTATTCTATACACATAAATATATACAAAAACTATAAAAAATAAAACACATATTCATCGAAAATAATTTAGGCAACTAAACTTTGGTTTTATGAAACTTCAAACTAAAATTTAAAGAATGTACAAAAACAATCATATTCACATTATTGTTTTTGTACATTTTTTAAATTTGTGTTTAAAAATAAAAGTAATTTTGCCTTAATTCCGTTAAGACGACTTCTTCTATCGGATAATATTAGTCTAGCTTTTGTAAATTGTCTTTCACAAGGCACCGATGTAACACATGCACTAAGCCTTTCTTGTGCAACACTGGCTAGATGTGGGAACGTGTATTTATTTTTATTATACCGTGTTAAAGTAACCGCTGGACTTATAATATGGCCTTGATCGTGGAAGTTCCCATTACAACCGGTTGGTATTTTTCCGCGTCTTGTTCAAAATCTTCTCAAAAGTCGTCGTCATCTGTATTATTTCTATTTTTCAAACAATTTGATCCAGTTGGAGCTTCATCAATGTGACTAGCTGACTCAGTCGAAAATGTTTCTGCCACTAAGGAAATTACATTTTTTTTCGCTGTTTCAGAATTTGTTTAGTCCCTGAATAGTATTACCTTGAACCGGGGATTCAAAAAGGTTGCCATTGGCAGTATCTTACTGTGTTCTGAGTTTCCAAATCTCTCTCTTTTAACGATTTTGTTAAATTTTCATGTAATTGTTTGACGCATTCGGTCAACGGCTTGCTTTCAAACTTCTTTAAAGCCAATTTACAAGGGGTATAATTGAGGATGCGGTTAAGTATTCCTCACCCGAAATGTTTTTGGTCACACTTTCAAAGGGTTTCTTGAGCTAATTGTTTAATAATATCCCATTCTTCAGTTGTCAAGTGATGGTTTAGCTCCATATTAATTATTGACATAGTGGCTTTTACAGCTTCTTCCAAGACTAATAACCTTTCTAGCATAGTGTACGTAGAATTCCAACGTGTGGATACATCTTGTAACAGTTTTAAAGGGATTTTTTTCCCTTGATTTTGTTGGTAGGACATTAGTGTTGCCGTAGCAATATGGCTTCTTTTAAATTGCCCAACAATATGTTTCACCCTTCCAATAATTCTATTAATTTCATCATCTACCAGTCCGTCATTTACCACTAAATTAATGGTATGAGCAAAGCATCCATATTGTTTCCAGCGTAATTGACTTATCGCTGCTTTTAAATTCGCAGCATTATCTGCTGCCAGATTTACTGAAAGTATGTTGAACAAATAGCACTGAACAGCCTAATAAAAGACAAACGGGCCTAAAATTATCATTTAGAAAATGAGCAGTCACTGCCATAAAACTTTCCATATTAATGGATGTCCAACAGTCGGTGTTATGCATACTTTTCTCGCCCCTTTTAAAACAACTTTCGTTTCGTTTACACATTTCTCATATAAAGCTGGTGACATGGTCCTGGAAATAGTACGTCTGCTTGGAAGCTGGTATGAAGAATTAAGTGCAAAAACCAAGTCTCTTAAAGCAGGTTCTTCAACAATGCGAAATGGTTGATAGGTGTCAGTAAAAAGGTCAAGTAATTTGTCATCGATGTTTTGTTTATATTTAGGAGTTACACGCTTCGGAATGTATGCAACCATGCTGGATTGACGATAGGCAGTTTTGCGTAATAAGTCAGGTTTTTTTAAAGAACCCGCTGTTTGATCATTGCTACCTACCTTTTCTGTATTTGTTTCCGACTCGGCAGAATTGCTTGTTTTGCTTGAACTCGTAGGTGTTTCTGAGTCTGCCATTGCCACAGATGGTCCTTGTCTTGATAAAGTATCCTCCTACAAAATGTTATAATTATTTAATAAATAAAAGATACTTACATACATTAGATGACCTAAACCTGTGGATATATATACCAATATTTTAAACATACCCGTGGCATACAAAATGAACATATATAACTTACAATGGTAAATTCAGCGTGTCCTTCAGGCTTTAATGACACAGTCGGGTGTTTCGCTTCCATGTGCCGTTTCAAATTTGTCGTACTTGTCTTGTAGGATAATTTAACCCCACAAATATTACACTTTGCAAAATTGGCGTCAATTTCAGAATAGAAATTCCACAAATAACTTAATTTGCGTTTTTTAAACATTTTAATTACATTAATTTAATCAAGAAACGCTCAAATATATTTTAAATGCAATGAAAATAAAGAAAACACAACAACAAAAGCTACCGATTATAAATGCGCTCGCATGAATCATCTATAAATCAATGCAAATCGCATTCTGCGAAATATTTGTCAATCCCGCTACCCTGAACTCGTATGGCGCGATCTGATCGACAGTGAAAAGAAAATCGCAAATGTAGGAATGCTCGCGTATATCGTCGGTCGCCGCATTGTTCGTTGGAAAGATGAAGAGCCCGAATTGCTATTTAAGCGCTCACAAGTCGCGATTGCGATTTTACAATAGCTGCGATTAAATCGCAATTCGCAATTTTGTGATCATCTCTAGTTAAAAATTAAGGTTCATATGGATAAGACCTGGTAACATTTTGGTAGGAATCCAAGATGGCAGAACAAAATGGAGGTTTATTAAAATATTTCAAAATTCGGCCTGAAAAAGCTACTTAAAGGACAGATTTCAAATTGTGTGCCATACATAATTGTGGTATAGGGATAAACTAGCAAAATTGTGGAACTAATTCAAGATGACCGAACAAAATGGCGGCCAAATAAAATGTTGTAATCGTAAAAAATCACACTTTCGGGTTTTACATATCTTCATGTTTTAGATGAGAAAAAAATATGTTTTATTAATTCCGTCAGCCTGTCTGTAAAAATGTTAAAAAAATTATTATTAAAAAATTACTTATCCAATTTATTACTCAAATTTTGCGCCAACATTTTTAGTACCGATCCAAGATGGCGGAACAAAATGGCGGCATAACAAATCATTTAAAAATTCAGCCTGAGAAAACCACTTAATGGATTGATTTCAAATTGTGTGCCATAACTAATTGTGATATGTTTGAAAAATCAATATAAAAAAGGTCAAGTAAATATTGTTACGAATCCAATAGGGTGGAACAAAATGGAGCCCAATGAAAATGTTTGAAAAAACAGTTGTTACTTAGTTTGAACCACATTTTTATTTAATTTGATTTTGTATGAACCCAATACTTTTTTTGAAACACCAATAAATTATAAGGATTATATAGTTTCTTTTTATACTAAGAAAAAAATATACAGACAAAAACAATAAATGTTATTTTATTTTAAAAAATGAAAATATCTTTACAAAAATCCAATTTAGGATACCGGTTTCCTAAATTGAACCATTAGTGTCCTAAATTGAACCGGTTATAATAAATGTATTAAACTTAAATATATGCTGATCATTACGAAAAAACATATTGTAGGGAAATGGTTAAGCTTATTTCCAGGTCATAAACATTTTAATTTTTCTTGAAACATTAGCACATTTGGTATGATGCCACACTTCGCACTTTAAACATTTAATCATTTCTTCAACAATTTCTCCTTTGCGGATTGCACAATACCAAAAGTCAGTTTTAATTTAATTAATCCCAATTTTTTTTAAATGTTTTTTTGGATGGGCCTGCTTTAGATGCTTCTAACTCAATTTTGTATGGACAACTCATTAAATCCACAGATTTTTGTGTGCGGTTATTGGTCTTAACTCTCTTATTTTTGACCGGTAAAGGAGAAATTTCTTGAATTGAAACATACCTTATTTTATCTAGGTAATTCATCGTCAGACGATTCTTCAGAAACCGCTTCGTGCTGCTTGGATCCAGTAGAAAAATTTAACATCTGCAAGGCTGCGTAATCGCGTTCATTAAAGACATGTCTATCAACTGACCATATGCCAGCAGCATGAAATGCATTTGTAGCATTCAGCAGGAGCAGCGAGTCCGTAAGCTTCGCCTATCAGAGCAGACACCTACATTACTTCTTAGCCATTTTCAATGCACTGGCTGTAAAAATTTTGGAATCAGCGAAAAAATCTTCTCCGAAAACAACCACGCAGTACTCATTCAGCGACAATAAAAAACTTTTTTAAGAAAGACCACACCACCAAATATTATACATGATTGATAGTTTCCTTTTCAAGCCCAGTATTTCTATGGCGATTAACATCCCCTCAACTAGACCAAATCAACACAGAGTTGCCACAACATTTGCAGCATTCAGCAGTGGCAGCAAGTCCGTAAGCTTCGCCTATCAGAGCAGACACCTACATTACTTCTTAGCCACTTTTCAATGCACTGGCTGTAAAAATTTTGGAATCAGTCAAAAACCTACATCCAGCGGCTGTAGTCAATGAGTGGTGTGACTAGGTAACTGAACCATTTTGATTCCAAGATTTCGAGATAATGCTGGAAGGTCTTTACTATGTGTGCTGTGTCCATCTAATAACAATAAAACTGGATGCCCTTGACTTGGCTTAACACATTTTATAAAATGATTTAACCACGTGACAAATAAATCCGAATTAATGTACCCTGAGTCACTTATCGTAACGATGCTATCAGGAAGGGCACCCACTGCAAGCTCTTCTTGATAACGTTTTCTTTTAAAAATTATCATACAAATTGTCCTGCGGCACGTACGCAACAGACAACGGTCGTATTAACACCTCTTTCCCCACTAGCCAAACTTCCAATCTGATGTTTTCCTTTAAGAGCTAAAACTTTTTGACATTTGCGTTGTACTGTGGAAGATCCATTCTCGTCAACATTTAATATTTGTGCTGTTGTAAATTTTCCATCATCGCATCCATCGCATCATCCAAACATATTCTCTGTTAAGGTTATGATATGATTAACAAGCTCATTTTCAATTTGTTCGGAGAAAACTTGAAATCTACCCATTCTCTTTACGCTGCCATTGGCACGTTTTTTTTTTGATTTTCTAGGTCCCTTTTTAATGTGGGTTTTGGGATATCAAATTGACGGGCGCACTCATTAAGTCCAAAATCACCTCTAGTGCATTTTCCAGCGTTTCTTTACTTCACTTGCCGTAATTATTCCGTTTAGACATTCTGAAAGTAAAAGCAAACTATCATTTTTGAAATGGATCCTGAATTTGACCGGCTAGTGCCCTAAATTGGACCGATCCAATTTAAGATACTAATCTGCATAAATTTAACATGTGAAAATATTTAAGATAGCGAGGATAAACATATATGAGGTTATGGTATCAAAAACTTTCAAAACAAAGCCAGAAAACTATCGACTAAATTAAAATGTAATAAATCCTCACCTTGTCGTTATACGGGGTTACGGTGAGTTACACAAATATTAGATTTATTTATTTATATATTTACTAACTCCCGCGCTGTACTAACACGATATTCAGTAAAAGACGATGTCATGGAGCATAGCTAAATTACGCATCAACAGATAAGACCGGTCCAATTTATGCAACCTTACCATATATAGTATAATATGTCTCACTAAATGACTATGCGCGGAACTAAATTGAGTCACACTTTACCAATTCTAACAAAAAGAAAGAACATTAATGGGGTAAGTTTCAGGTAAAGGAAATTTACATCGATTTTTTTGTCATATTATTTGAAATCTCGCAACCGACATCAGTACGGACATAGGTGCAAGATAGAAAACTTGTAGAATATGACATTTACTATGAGAATATCATATATTTTAAGGAAAGCCTATTTTCTTAATACAAATTTGCTATTGTATTACCTGTGAAACCTAACTCTTTAATGCAGGTAATTTTGGAATGAACTTTTTGTTGTAAAATAGTAAATCACAATAAAAGTTTTATTTTATTGTATTGTAGCCGTCGATGAATTTTAAATTATGTGTAATTAGTGAAGTTTCAACAAAGATTTCAAATTTAGATAAGCCATTTTTACCTTTTACCTATTCCACAGAATAATTCTATTAAGACGTAAGCCATTCGCATACAATTATATCCGTGTTAATTCTAATAAGATTCACAAACAATTTTATGCAAGAGTAACGTTTTAACTTTAACTCTAATGGGATATATTTTCAACCACTATTTCCAGTCTGTTTTCAGAGAATATGACATTTCGTCTGGGAATTTAGATGTTACTGGTCTTAGCTACGAACCACTGGCAAAACGCAAACCAGCGATTTATTAATTTTTATTTTACTTATATTTGTTTTTATTCCGGATATATTCGCTAATAATTCTAAAAACTCTCGAAAACGGGAAAAAGGAGTAAAGGACAATAATTCAATTCGTTCAAAAATATCGTTTTTCCAATAGAGTTGTTTAATAGGTTTGACATATTTGGGATTACCCGGAAATACAAATATAATTGAGATATATCTATATCAAAACCATATAAAAAACAACAAAATAAATGATATTTTTGGGTTAATACAGAAAAACTTTTTGGGAACTGAATTATGGCTGGAATTTTGCTTACCCATGGCTAATCCTAAATTATTATAATAATATATTTAAACTGTAATTTACAAAACATGTACGTGTGTCTCATTTTGGATACTTTTACGGGATCTCCGTTATTTTATAGATAGAAAGTTGAGGTTTTCTCGATAGTACGCTACTTTTTCGTGAAACTAAAGATGCCGTTAACAAAATTTTCATAGCCCTTTTAGTGTTTAAGATACAGGGCTAAATTGAAAATGTTGCATTTTCAGGCACCCCTCGTATCTCAACTATCAGATAACTTATCGAAAATGTGAAAACTGTTTCTTATATAACTTTTCCCGTAGAACTTAATTCCGCATTCGGAATTAATATACAGGGTCAGATCAAAAAGTTTTCGGACCCTACTTTACTTTTTTAAATGGAACACCCTGTATATTTGTAGACTATAAAAACGCACTTTTTCTCGGAAACATGCAAATAAATGACAATTTTCTGAAATTAAATGCATTATTTAGTAGTAGGCTATGGCTATTGTTTATGACAACAAAAATAAAATCTGATCGGTTTTTGGATCGACTTGTGGTTTATAAAGCAGTTTATAAACGTTCTATTGTTATTTCTATTTAATTGATATTTATCAACTTCTTCGAATAATGGCAGCATATGAAAATTATGAAAAATATATGATTTGTTTTATACAGAGTAATGAAAATTCTGAAGAAGCCCCGGATTTAGATTTCCAAAGGTAAGTAAGCTATTGTGGCTATGAAAATCTGCATTATCACTATTATAAGTTTTTGCTTGTTAGATATCCAAAAAGAAGCCAACCGTTTTTTGAGATATTTGCAAGTCTAAAAGCAAATTTAGTTGAGCACGGGTCGTTTTTTCATCCGCGTCCTTAAACATACAACAAAGAGGACAAGTAAAGAAAAGAGATAGATGTTTTGGAATATATAGAAGCAATACCTTCGTCCTCATGTAGAAAAATTGAGAAGTAAATTGGTGTGCCAACAACTGACAGTCAGAGGATCTTGAAGGAATATCACCTTTAAAAATTTGTTTATTCTTTTTCTTAATAATGTTATTTTTATGCAGTAAAACTACTTTTACAAACATATTGTTACTAAAAAATTCTATAGGTATTTTTATCAATCGAGTTTTATCAAGGAATCCAATTCTTCGTTAGCAATATGTAAGTTTCAATTGTTTATTATTGTTATTCATGGCCTACTATTAAATTATGCAGTTAATTTCAGAAAAATGTCATTTATTTGCGTGTTTCTGAGAAAAGTGCATACCATTATATATTTTTAAAAGGTAAAATAAAGACAAATTTTATAGTCCATAAATATACAGAGTCGTATATTTAAAAAAATAAAGTAGAGTCCGATAACATTTTGACCCGACCCTGTATACTAATTCCGAAGGCGGATTTGAGTTCTACAAGAAAAGCTATATAAGAAACAGTTTTCACATTTTTGATAAGTTATCCCTGTATCTTAAAAACTAAAAGGGCTATGAAAATTTTGTTAACGGCATCTTTAGTTTGACGAAAAAGTAGCATACTGACGCGAAAACCTCAAGTTTCTATCTATAGAAATAACAGAGATACCCCGCAAAAGTATTCAATATGGGACACCTGTACATGTTTTGTAAATTACAATTTAAATATATTATTATAATAATTTAGGATTAGCCATTGGTAAACGAAGTTCCAGCCATAATTCAGTTCTCAGAAAGGTTTTCTGTATTAACAGTTTATATCCTCAAATTCTGGTTTTGATATAGATATATCTCAATTATATTTGTATTTCCGGGTGATCCCAAATATGTCAAACCTATTAAACAACTCTATTGGAAAAACGATATTTTTGATCGAATTGAATTATTGTTTTTTACTCCTTTTTCCCGTTTTCGAGAGTTTTTAGAATTATTAGCGAATATATCCAGAATAAACATATATATACATATAAGTAAAATAAAACCTTAGCCCGAATTATTCTGTGGAATAGGTAAAAGTTAAAAATGGCTCATTTAAATTTGGAATGTCTATTGAAACTTACTAATTATAAATAATTTAAAGTTCGTCCACCTACAATACAATAAAATAAAATTTTTATTGTGGTTTACTAGGTACAGGGTGGTCTGTTTAAAAAATAGAGTCCGATAACATTTTGACCTGACCCTGTATACCAATTCCGAAGGAATTCGACGGGAAAGTTATATAAGAAACCCTTTTTACATTTTCGATAAGTTATCTGATAGTTGAGATACAAGGGGTGTCTGAAAATGCAACATTTTCAATTTAGCCCTGTATCTTAAAAACTAAAAGGGCTATGCTAATTTTGTTAATGCATCTTTAGTTTTACGGAAAAGTAGCACACTGTCGCGAAAACCGCAACTTTCTATCTATAAAAATAACGGAGATACCCCGCAAAAGTTCCCAAAATGGGACACCCTGTACATACATGCGGATAAACACATAAACATACACACTAATACATAGCTATAAACAAAAACTGTTACTTAAGTGGCTAGTGAAGTAAATTTAAATTTTCGATTCTGCTGCTGGACATAAATTACACGATAAACCCTATTAGTCTAGCCAATGAGGCGAATGTTTAACGAGATATATAACATGACTTGACGTTGAAAAAAAAGATGTCGTTTAGTTTAGGCCCATTACTTTTTTTGATTTATACTTCCGATATTTTAAAATCTTTAAATTACTGTAATGTTCAAGCATATGCGGATGATACACAGGTTTATTATTCTTTTGATTATGATGATTTTGTTGAGTCGGAAACCCGGATTAATGAAGATTTTAAAACATTAACAAAACTTGCTGATGAACATAACCTAACACTTAACCCTTCAAAATCATATCTTCTATTATTTGGTAGCAAAAATAAAGTAGAATTTCTTAAAAATAATATTACTATTACCATTAATAACATAAAACTCTCAGTGCTCGATAGTGCAAGAAACTTAAGCGTTATTATTGACAGTTATTTAAGATTTCGAAATCATTCGAAAAAATTAATTCAAAAGTCATACCTAACTTTGAAAATTCTATTTAATAATAGACATGTTTTAAGTTTTAATTGAAAAAAATGCTTTATGAGTGGCTAGTTCTCTCAAATTTTAATTATTGTGATTTTGTGTACGGATATTGTTTGGACATGAATGGTAAGTCCTGATGCCCCTTCGTCTTTACGTGACCGTCTTATTTTCCGGAGTAATGCTCATTCAGTTAATATTCGTCATAGTTATAGATTAACTATACCTCAACACCAAACTGCCATTTTCTAGCGATCATTTTCTTTTCAAGCGGTTATTTCCTATTATTCCTATTATGTAAGTCTGGTAAATATTTTTACTTTTTATATATTTATATTTTTATATAGTCAGTTGCCATTAAAATTATAAATTAATTATTTATAATTTTTTTTAATATATCATTCGTTTTAGCATGGTTCAGTAGAGCAGCTTTTTAAAGCTAGACTGCGCCACGTTGAAATGAAATAATTTGAATTAGGATAATGAACTATATATATCTATATGTTAATTTCCACCTTCTGTAATATAAAGGCATTATTTATTTATTTATTTATTTAAAAAAAACGAGTTTTTTGAAATAGTTTAAATAAAATTAATCTAAATTTTATAACAGAATATCGGAAATACTACAGTATTGCTGTTTTACTGTGTCATAATGTTGCTCCTACGAAAAGATTTCCAATTTTCTAAAGTCAATTGAGACAACATAAAAACTAAATATCCGTCAACAGTAGGAGATTTCTTTTTGAAGCATGGGCGGCGTGATAGAAATTTAAACTTGCTTTTGTAAACCGATTAACTGAATAAAAATAAATTTATTTGATATACGTGGTGTAGTAAATTGAGCGTACCCCAAATTTTCCGCTATCTCAATTTACTTTAGATAAGCTTTACATGTTTATATTGTTTATATTATTTAGGCTTTAAATAAATTTCATTATTCCTAAAAGTATTTTATTGTGTTGGTTGTTATTAAATGTTCTTTTAATTCAACTGTTAAATATTTTGATATCTTTTTGAGAACGTTTGAAATAAATAAACAAATTAAATATATTTTTTGTTTATCCATAGGTATCCGTAGTTAAAGAGAAATGGGATTCCATCTATAAAAAAACGGTAAATTTCCTTTAACTGGAACTTCCTGCGATAAGAATATTTCCTTGTATTAGGAATAGTGAAGTATGATCCAATTTTTTTTTTCACAGTCATTTCGTAATACATATGTACCGTTTTTTTTTAAATATTCATATTGGGCGTCTTTTTGTTGTATATATATATATATATATATATATATATATATATATATATATATATATATATATATATATATATATATATATATATATATATACACCAGGGGCGTGCAGTCCATCGAACCAATTTAGTAAGAACAGTGTGTGTGAATATGTGGTGTGTGTCTTAATAATAAAGGAATTTTCAACATTAAACTTTGCCGATAAGCTTCAAATAATTTGCAAAGGAAAGGCAAAACCGCCTATGAAAAATTTAACCACAAAAATGAAAAACTGTATTAGACATTTTTATCCGATAAAACAATACGAATAATTTTTAATGGCTAACAGGGTGTGAAAATATAAGTAAATTATTTTGTTGGCCATGTTTACTTTTTGAAAATGAAAAAGGTCTCTGTAATAAAACTGGTTTTTCTGATTTAAACAATTTCCATAAAGCTGTAAAAATTCACATTATGTCCAAAGCGCATTTGCAGGCCGTCATAAAAGAAAAGTCTTCTGCAAAACCAGAATTGAACACGCCCTTAATAAACAGTTGGAAATTAGTCACCGCCAACACAATGAACTAGTCGATAAAAACAGGCAAATATTAAGAAGACTTATCGATGTTGTTTGCTTTCTCGGACAGCTCGAATTGGGATTTAGAGGTCGTGACGAAACAAGGGTTTCTTCAAATAGAGGAAATTTTCAAGATTTACTTAGTTTTATGGCTAAATATGATGATTGCTTAAAAAACCATTTAGAGCAGTCTAGAGTTTTTCGCGGAACGTCGAATCGAATCCAGAATGATTTAATTTCCGCTTTTGCAACCATTATTCTAAAAAGAATTAAGCAGGAGATTGGCGAGACGCGGTTCATTGCTATTGTTCTGGACGAAACAACTGATATCACTAATTTTAGCCAATTATCTATAGTAATACGCTACGTTAAAACAGACGGAAGTATTCAAGAGCGATTTTTAGGCTTTAAGAATGTGTCCGAAAAACGTACAGCAGATGCATTATATACTGTAGTTTATAACATTACTAAAGAAATCAATGGAGAGAAAAAATTAGTTGCTCAAAGCTACGATGGAGCTGCAGTGATGGCAGAATAATTAGAGGGTCTGCAAGCTAAAGTTCTAGAAACTTTCCCAAGTGCTGTGTTTGTCCATTGTTTTGCTCATAAATTAAAGTTAGTTTTCTCCCAATCCATCAATCATATTAAAGAATGTAAAGTATTTTTCGTTACTTTAAGTGGCATGGCTGCTTTTTTTTCCAAGTCAACAAAACGTACACAAGCTTTGGACTCCATTGTCCACAAACTAGGTGGAACTATAATGGAAGAATTGTGTTAACAGTATGTGAAAATCGTGAATCACTGATTGAACTATTTGAGAATATAATAGAAAATAATGAAACGTGGGACTCAGAAGTAATAAATAGTTCGAGAGGGTTTTTGGACTGTTTGAAACGAGATTTTAATTTTAATTATTTGTTGAACATATTTTCAGAAATATTTCCATTCTCAGACAATGTTTTTAATATATTACAAACTAAAACACATGATATTGCTTTTTGCTTAAAAAAGGTAGATGATTTTAAGTCCATGTTAAGCCAAAAAATGACTTTGACCTATTTTGGGAGAAAACGATGACGTTAAATGTAGAGCCACAAGCCAAGCGTCTTCGAACAGACAAGGTGGGAGATGTTCAAACATCATAGAGACGCCTCTTTTATGAAATAATCGATCAAATTCAGCAACAAATAAACTATAGATTTAACGGTTTAAATGATTTTAAATTCCTCGAGCTCTGCAATTTTGATGCATTTAAACGAAAAACTTTTCCAGAAGATGCGTTTAATCTCTTCTTCTGCATTATGGCCAGTTCTTCGATCGAGTGTTATTGCGATCTGAACTAAAAGTGATTTACGAAACTGATGACATTAGCGCAGAAAATAACGCTAAGAAACTAATGCAATTTTTAAAAAATAAGGAGCTGGAAGATGCCTACACCGAAGTGTCGAAATTATGTGAATTAGTATTGACAATACCTGCCACAAGTTCATCAGTAGAACGCAATTTTTTAACACTTAAACGTATACAGAATTTCGTGAGGAATTCAACGGGGCAGGAGAGACTTTCGCATACATCGCTGTTGTCCATTGAAAATAAATTTCTCCAAAATATGTCGGAGCATCGACGTTTTTATGATGACGTCGTTGACGAATTTGCAAAAAGTGATCGAAAAATTGAATTACATTACAAATAGGTAAGTTTCTAAAAATTTCACCGCACGCCGCTGATGGGCCAAGGGCCATCTGTTACCGTGGTATTTGTCCAGGCAAGGCTCATCAGGCAGTTTTCTTGGAGGTATCGGTATTAAAACCGAAATACCCAAACCCTGAAACAAACAAGGCGTCATGCCATTCGACTTTGAAAGTCGACGAGGGAAACAGGGAACCAGTGGTGCCATCTGTAGGTACTACAGTGCAACTAAATCGCTTTAGATGTGACCTACTTTTGGTCGATTCTCGACAAAATGGTGAAGGAGTAATCCTTACCGTGAGTTATTTTGTTTGTATAACTTTTCACGACCAAGAACCGCACAGAAATTGAAATTTCTGTTTCTCTTTTATTTTTGCACAGATGTGTCGTCTTGTGCTCTAAAATATATATATATATATATATATATATATATATATATATATATATATATATATATATATATATATATATATATAGTTAGTTGCTGGCGAAAGCCAAAAGATAAATGTATAGATTTTCACAATATGAAGGTTAATGGCATTTCTACTTGCAGATAAGACAATCCATTCTAAGAGAGCGTTTCTCTACCAGTGCCGTCTTAGGTGATATCATATACGTGCCTATGCGTTGTGGCTCTAATGAGCTATCCTTCCCTCACTACAGAGTACTGACCCTAGAATGCGTTACTTTAAAAGGTAAAATCACTGTAAATCAAGCTGAAAGCATGTTAAAGAGCTGCTTAATTCAGACAAAAATGTCGTCTTACAGAAGCCCTTCACATGTAAGTATCCAATTCTGAAAACTGTCTCTATGCTAATTTTACTTCATGCCTTTCACAAGCTTCGATTATCTGTTTTATTCTTTTAAAGGCACTTTAGCCCGCGATGTACGTGCCGCGTTATATGATTTCCCTACCATTATTTCCAATATGATTTTCAGAGCGCATCGTAAAATTAAATCATACTTTTATTTTTAAAAGGCTGCCACTTTTGTAAGCTGTAACAGGATATTTTATGAGAAAGGTTTTACTGACAAAATACGTTTTTAGTTTTTATTAAATCCCGTATTTAGCTCCCTACTAATAAGTATAATTTTTTTTTCATTTACAATTAGAATTTTGAGGTTTTATTTATTTTATGCCACACAGGAAATCACACAAAGTGCCCCCTGCAAGGGGTGAATTATCACCCTTGCTAGAGAAATCTATTACTTAGAAACGTAACACTGGGACTACGTAATGTGTATTAACTCAATTCAACGTTGTTACGATCTGAGATATGTTGTTATTATTGTCAATCGCCTTTGGTCAACAAAATAAATTACCTTGGTTAAGGATTATTTAATCGCCTAACAAATCTTTTTTATTTATTTACTAATTTCGAAGGACCAGTTTAATTACGTAAAATTAAATTCAATAGTTGGTGTTTTCCACGGGGCACTGATTGTTTGCTTACTTACTTTTCGTGAACTGATATCCCTTCCTTTATTTTTATTTTACCGTTCCATACTAACTTTTAGAAAAGAATAAAACGCTGAGTATTAGAAAAACCCAATGTTAAATATTTTGACTGGTAAATAAATTATAAAGCATTAACAAAAAATTCTTAATGTCTTACATTCACACGATTACTTATACTTTATTCTAAGAAAAGGAACAATATCAAAATTTTGGCTACTATTTCTTGCTCCTACACACAAAAAAAATTAGTTTGTTTACAAGTTTAGAATTTAAAGGGTCTTTCTCGAGCCCTGCTTTGTTCTTCTTTTCACTTTTCGCACTGATAAACACTTAAAAATTCTTCCTAAAAACATGGTGGTAAGAAAACAGGGTGAGCTCGCCAGCCAGCGCATCTACGTCAGATGTGAGGTAGCTTTCGAAAAAAATGTAGTAGGCTCTGAAAATAACCGTCAATAAAAATTGTAGGTTAGATTACTAGTTTGACAACTAACAAAACAAGTGTGCAAAATAAATTTTACTTTAGAAGGAAAATAATTGTTAGATTTATTTGGGTGTTAAGAATCAGGAACAATATATCTTGTGCGGTTGCTGGTTGCTTCAGCCACAATAAAACGAAGGACAAATGTAATATAAGATCTAATAGATTTCCTAAAACCCCTGATTTCTAGAGTACAGAGGTTTCATGCTTGCCACAAATATAACAAAATTAACTTAAATATCGGTAAATATTTATTTAAACGGCTCTTGTAAAGAATTTTACCCATGGAATTTAACAAATTTAAAATATACATTTGAAAGATTACCTTTTTTTAATAATTCCTATACACAAAAATATATGGATGAGGCACTTTTTCAAATTATATCCAAAAAAACTAAGGTTTCGGAAGGTTGCACTGAACTTGTTTTTTGGGCGTATCGCTAAAAACATATTTTTCACAAACTTAATTTATGAACTACGTAAAAGACTGATTATATTATACTGCTTTATGACACAAAAATGATTATTTGTAACTAAAAGTTAGAAGTAATTATTATATTAGATATTATTAAACGTTTTTAAACATAATTACAGCTGCTAAATAAAGAGAGAGCGGGAGTGTCGTCTGTTGGACGGAAATCCAGTGTGCTGGGGATGCTACGTTGCCAAGTTTATTTTACATATGATCTATATAAATTATATAAGAAAAACAAAATGCATTTGTGGGTTGTGGATCGGTACCAGCAGGAGCGCGAAGGCATTATGTGGATTGGTGCCGGATTAGCACAAGGTTAGGCGCCGTAGGTGCCATAGTTAAAGCCCTAAAAGACAAACAATAGCGCAAGGCATCACTGGCGAAAGTCTAACATTCGGCATCGGCCCAGAGGGCCGATGTCGAATGTTAGGCTTCCGCCAGTGATGCACCCGCCTGTTGATTGGTGTTGACCGCAGTAGGTAGATTGGTACCGGGTTAGCACCAGATTAGGCGCCGTAGACATCATCATTAAAGCCCTAATATAAAAGGCGAACGACAGCGAAGTGCATCAGTGTCGAAAATCTAATATTTGGGATCGGCACAGGGATCCAAATGCGTTACTGTCGGAGACAAACATGAAAAATTTAATACAATACAATAATGTAAGTTTGGCAACAATGCAAGCTAGCCTTTCTTCAAATTGTCATATTCCGGAATATGGCGCATTGGAATACAGTGAAAATATCGAATTTCTTTTTGGTTTTTTAATAGAAAAAGTGCTTCATCCATTTCTTTTATTTTCTTAAAACAGTTAAATGAAGGTAAACTTTCTATTTTATATTAAAAAATTATCAAATTCCGTGGGTTTAATTGTTTACAGGGCCCTATTTAAACATTTCTAAATCAAATGATTTTTAGTGCTTATATGCTAAGTTAAGCATTTTGAATATAAAAAGAAAAATTAATAATTCTACAGAAAGCAACCTGCTCCAGACTTGTTTAAAAACCGATAATTGAAAAAAAGAAATATTACAGATGAGACTGAGGATCGGATTTTGGCAGGCTTACCTGATAACAGAGTAGACTAAATCAGATAAAGATTGAGCTAAAATGTGTATAAATAGTAACATATATTTTCTAAGGTTTTCAAATACTTGATATTCTCACATACTTAGGGTAATCAGATATCCTCTTTTTAAGCATGTGTGTATGTATCTAGTATATATTATATACATAGATAGAGGCTTTCAGGTATGCTACAAATAGTAGAAACCAGAAAAAAAACTGATACTGGAAAACTCCTGTATTGTCAGATACACAACTAAAAACAAATTTTCTTAATCTTAATTAATTAAGTGCATACCACGCACTGTTTATGTATATTGAATAATACAGTTTTATTCAATACCACTTAACACACTATTAGCAGAGACATAATATTGACATGAATTTTCCAATGCCAGTAATCTAATTTAGTTTTAATATGTGGTCACAAGCATGTCAGTGCTAAATTTTCAATTTCTTCTATACAGTAGCTGAACACTTCCTAGTTTAAAGAATACAAATTCACACAGAAAACTTAAAGTAGGACTCTTAAATATAGTTATTATGGTAATGGGAGGTTCTTGTTTTATGTATTTCTGCCTTCTGAATGACGGGGGTAGGTAACTCTTAAATATTTTCAGTTATATTATCTTTTGATAATTATCATCATGACATGTATGTTGTTTGTTATCCGTAGTGTATTTATTAGTCAGCATTCTGCTTATATATCAGCTAAAACAAAAATATCTAGTTAGATCCTTATATAAAAACTATTAAAACATACATATGTATGCTTAAATAAGATTATAATCTACACAATAGCAAAAAAAATGTTTTATTTACTATTAATTGTGTTATGTAAGGCTTCAGGGGTCTGGTTTCAGTATTTGTCAAAGTAATTACTCAAGTGCTTATGAATATTAAGTAACATATTCACCTACAGGTAGGATATTTGACTTACTATACCATTTGAAACCAAACATATTTTTTAAAATACTTGAGTTTAAAATGTATAGCTTGAACTAATCGAAATAAAAATATTTCTATATACTGTCTTGAGTTCTTTTACATCAGTTTAATGACTATTTGTGTATTTATAAACATTATCTGGTTTTAAAAAAAATTGAAATAAGAGTTTGGTATGCTAATCCTAACGAAATTCTTCTATTTAATTATATATGTATCACTAGAAAACTAAGTAATACATACCTGAACTTCAAAAGATATATGTGTATTCCAATAAATAACTTAACGATCTGCATCTATCACATGATACGTCCAAAATTCTACGAAAATACACAAATATGTATGAAAAAAAATCACAGAAATATATTTAACCTCTACACATATAACACTCACAATTTTTAAATATGCTTCTACACTCTACCTGTCAAATTCACGTTCGCTCATAACCACACAAATCAAAACTGATAAACAAGGTCTAGGATGATTTTATAATTAATAGCTCTTTAAGCGATAGACGTATTTCCGTCTCTGTTTTCACCGCAATCATAAAAGGAGATATAATTGTGACCGATACATGAATTCCGTTAACAAATTTTAGCAAAGTGTACTGTAATCTTTTCAGGCCTTTACGCAATAAAAACATGGTTAACCTGTCATTTTTATCGGCCCTGTGTTCACCTCACAATATACGTCATTAAAACTTGTCCGTAGGTACACCTTGTTTTCTTCCCACCATGCCTAAAAATAAAATTATAGTGTCACTCAATAATCCTGTCCACTACAGTTAATCAAATTAAGCCATAACTCGGCTGCAAGGGAAGACCATTCATTTTGGCCGTTTTAAAAAACTTTACTCTCAGTGAATTACATAGATGAATTTATAGCCACCAACAGTCTATAAGAAACAAAGTACTTCTTTCAGATCACTCTCGATTCATATCGTAAACACAGAAAATAATTTAATCCCATAACTGACTTAGGCTGTGACTTAAGACAACAGTTTTGTTTTATAAAAAATCAAAATTTCACTTATATCACAAGCTAAGTACTTAACTGTGTAATTGTTGAACGAGACTTATTAAAAAACTGAATTAAGAGCGATAATCGCTTTAGTAGCAAACATATATCGCATACGAACAGCTAGGCAATTAATTCTTTGATGCAACACTTGTGATATCGAGTTCTAACGAGGAATTAAATTGGCAGATATAGTGGTCCCGCTTCGTAATAGACATTGAATACGGACATAGAGGAATGTGACGAAAACATCTCAATTGTTTACAATGAACGCGAATCTCGTTACCAGATGGATAGCTTTCCCTCTCCCCATTTGTAACTTTTGGTATGGCGAATCAGTTTCTATGCAACCAAGAACATGACTTGCTTTTTTAAAGGGATATAGGGCTATATAGGACTATACAAATAAAGAAAGGTTGCAAAATAAACAAAGGAGAGACAGTTTGTTAGTTTGATATATCACCTTTTTAGTTTTAGAGTCTTATTATCAGTCTTTTTGGTAGTATATCGCCGTTAAATGTGACGTAGAAAAGGTTATTTTGTGTACATATGGTTCTAAGAAATGCTTGGAGAGCTGAAATAAATATTTCAAGAAATTTGACCAGTTAGACCTTATATTATATAATGGGAAATAGCATTTTAGCCGAGAGTA
This sequence comes from Kuschelorhynchus macadamiae, assembly GCA_030620095.1. Lineage (NCBI taxonomy): Eukaryota > Metazoa > Arthropoda > Insecta > Coleoptera > Curculionidae > Kuschelorhynchus > Kuschelorhynchus macadamiae. The sequence continues at coordinate 153,844 of JAUTXW010004462.1, read as the reverse complement.
GTAATTTATTTCGATTTGTTTTCGATGTACCGGACGTATATGTATGTAATTACATTAAATACGCTAGGAATTTTTAAGCCTTTGGGAGCAGCGTATCCTGAACATCATTTTTATCTATCTAGCAGCTATAAAAATACTGACCTAAGATATTGTAGTACTTAGTTAATTTTCAACACATTTTTCGGCATTGTTGCTGGTAAAAATGCATAACCTATGTCTAATTTAAACAAAGTAATTTACATAACATGTACATACATGCATACATACAACGCAGCACACATGCACACTAATGTATCGGCGTATAAAAAAACTGTTATTTAAGTTAAGGCAACAAAATCGAAAATTTAAATTTTCGATTTTGCTGCAATATATCACATGATAAACCCGATTAGTCTAGCGAATGAGGCGAAATTTTAACTAAATACGTAATATGATTTGTGGTCGTTGAACAACACGTCGTTGTTTAGTAAAAAAACCCTTGTGTTTTCTAAAAAAGTTGAAATAAAATTAATCTAAATTTTATAACAGAATATCGGAAATTCTACAGTTTGCTGTTTCAATATGTCATGATTGTTGCTTCTACGAAAAAATCTCCAATATTTTTAAGTTCAGTCATTCTTTTGGCAAAGCAACATTTTTATTACGTTTATATTTTTTATATTATTTAGACTTTAAAGAAATATTTTTTATTCCTAAAAGTATTTTACAGTGTTGGTTGTTATTACATGCTCTTTTAATTCAACGGTTAATTTTTTTGACATTTTTTTGAGAACACTTGAAATAAATAAACAAAATAAATATATTTTTTGTATATCCTTATTAATATTACTTTCATGCAATAAAAAAATCTAATTTTAACTAACATAGATATCGTAAGTTAAAGAGGGATGTGATTCCATCGATAAAAAATTGGTAAATTTTTCTTTAGCTTGAGCTTCTTTCGTTATGAATCTTTCCTTTTGTTACTTAAGAATAGTGAAGTGTGGCCCAATTTAGTTTCGCATATAGTCATTTATTAACACATATATATTATACTGTTTTTTTACCATTATATATTTTACCAATTTCTACATAGGCGGCACACTTGATTTTTGGGTAAAATTTAAAATAAATTGAATAAGTAAATGATTTTTTTAAAATTTTATTAAACCGCCATTTTGTACCATCATGTAGAATTCGTATCAAAATTTTATCAGTTTTATCCCTATACCACATATAATTTTTGTAATTTGAAGAAATTGAATAAGAAGGTTTTCTTAGGTTGATTTATAAATATTTTATTTTGCCGCCATGTTGTTTCAGCATACTCGAATTCGTACCAACATTTTACCTGTTTATTTCTGTCACAAATCAATCTAATAAGGAGTATTTTTGCTGATTTTTTAAATATGTTATTAGGCCGTAACCAGTTCACCCCTATGTAACACACGATTTTTAGTAATTTTATTTTTTTAGTAACCGTTTGTCTAATTTTTCGCTAGGCCGCCATTTTCTTCCGCCATATGGGATTTTTACCAAAATATTGCCAGGTCATCATCATATAACAATAATTTTTCATTGCGTGAATTGACAGACAGATAGACCATGGGCATTGACAAAAGATGCAAGGAGACTATAACATGAAGATCTGTAAAAACTTAAGAGGATGATTTTTTCACGATCACCAACAATTGTTTTGGCCGTTACTCCTTTCCGCCGTCTTGAATTTGCACCAAAGTTTTGCCAGTTCATTTCTCTATCATACTTAATTCTTGTACAAAACCTGAAATTAATCTAATAAGTAGTTTTTTTAGGCTAATATTTTAAATATTTTATTGAGCCGCCATTTCGTTTCACCGTCTTGGATTCGTGCTAGCATTTTACCAGTGTATTCTTGTGTATGTATTTTTATATAATAGCACTGGGGAACATGTTTATGGAATGGGAATTATGTTTCACACACAATTGGTTGCAATCATTTTAAAGGCTTTCCAAGCTTTCTTTTCCTTGTCTTCAAGTATGAAATCGAATTGCGTATCTCCGAAAAGCAGTGGCGGCTATTCAGGTGAAATAGGTGAAGTTCTACTTCACCAGGAAAAATAAACAAGCAAACATCTAACTATATTTACTATATATCTCTTAAAATTTAAGTTTTTACATTCATGTATTCGCCTAATTGGCAAAAAATAAACTGTACATCTCGAATAAATATTTTACTTGACCGTTGGCGTCTTTTTAAAACTTTCAATCGAACTTTATTAAAACAACTATAACCGTGGCGCAAACCGCTTCGACTTTGCTAGTGGTGCTATGTTTAGTTTACGATTTTCCTACTACGTTGCCATGACAACGCGTACGTGATAACGTCGACCGCATGGAAGATTAATGTTAACCAGCGCCATACAACGCTCTGGGTGAATTGCTAGCGCAGTACACTACACCCACGTGTCGTTCAGTTTGGGGTGGTTGCTTACTTTTATAGTTCCTTTGCAGTTTACTTGACTGTTTTCTGTTATATTTATTTATAGTGTTGTTACAACTTTATTTGGTGTCCCGTTTATTAATTTACATTATTGATGAATCCGATCCCGGATGTGGTTTACATTTTGTTGGAAACTTCATTTAATCGATGGAAGGAACAAGATCAGGGTTTTAATCATCATTCTGGTTTTCGGAGTACGTTATGTAGTAGTCAAATATTACAAAAATTGTTTGCTGGCCTTGTTTACTAGTTTCCAATAAATATTCAGTGTGGAATAAGGAAGGATTTGCAGGTATGTTAAATATATGAAGGTCTTTACATAAACATGAAGACTCGGCGGAGCATTTAAAATGCGAATTAATGCTAAAAATATTTATAAAAAATCAAAGCACTATAGCTGACACTTTAAAAGAAAATGCTAAACTAAATAAAATACATTTTAACGAAAACGTCTGATTAAATAAACTATTTATGTGCTTGGTAATTGACGCAGTTTTGTACCTTGCAAAATAAGAGTTAGTCTTTCGCAGCCATGATGAGAGCAGCGAGTCAATAAATAGGGGGAATTTTAAAAAGCTTTTAGGTTTATTAATATCGATTTCGAAGTTCGAATTTTTTTGCAAGCCTTAGTGGTATTCCCTCATTTTTTCATCACTCAGCCAAACGAACGTATGCTCTTACATTTGCATCTACCAGGCGTATACCAACAATTACAGAAACTCGTTAATCTTCAAATTCGAAGTTAGTAAATGTGATCGTTCAAGTTGTGATCTTCAAAAAAAATCGTTTGACATTCATTTTTGCATATCCAATATAAAACGCTGTCGTGAGGCGCTCTGTAAAAAAAGAAATGAACATTTGTTTTAATACTATGTCTGATAAAGCAAATTCTATTACAGAAATAAATCATTACAATTAGCTTGCTAAGCTTTCACCTGAAGAAATTAGGGCTAAGTATAGAACCTTTTTTTATGAAATATTGGACCATATTTTATGGAAATGACACTAAGCTTTCAAGACTTTGAAAAACTTACATTTTTATGTTTGGCAGATTCTGCTAAATTTTCCGAATATAGTTTAAATTTTCCGACTGGCCCGTTTGAAAATTTGTTACAGTTATAGAGGGAAATATTTTCAAAAAGTCAACGACTTAAAAATGAGCTTAGTCTTATTTTTGCCAATGGCAGTAATTGGAATCTATCGCTGCAAGAGCAAGTGAAAAAAATTAATGAAAATAAAGATATTTTAACCAAAACATATAAAGTGTTTTCCTTTATTTTGACAATATCGTCGACAACTGCTTCAGTGGAATGAAGTTTTTCTTGTCTCAAACGTGTAAAAACTTATTTAAGAAATACAATATCTCAAAAAAGACTTACTTTTCTAGGCAATATTTCAATTCAAAAGGAATGTCTGGAGGAGATTAGGGCAACTCATCCATTTTATGAGGATGTTATAAATAAATTTGCTGCTATGAAGGATAGGAGAATTAATTTAGTATACAAAATTTAGGTAAGTCCTAAAAAAATATTTTACCCCTTCCTAAAAAAAAATTTTGAAACAAAAAATTATTGCGATATTTTCTTGCTTCATTTGCACTGCACTTTCTTTTTCACCCGCGAGCCGCCACTGCCGAAAAGTTACCTAATCTGGGGACCCACAAATATTCCCTCTTTAATTTTAGGATCACCTATGCTTTTCTTTTAAACAACTGAAAACACGACCTTCTTTGTCCATGACTTTCACAAAGTGTTTCACATGTCCCAATTTTATATGAAATGGCGGTAGTAAAATCTTTTTAGGGGGAACTAATAGCGCGCTGGTTAGATTTCTTTTTCCTGGATCAAAAAAGACTCTCGATGGCCAAATTTTCTTTCTGTAGTGATCCGATCGTACTTGACTGTCTCAATCGCAGAGGAAGCAGCAATATTTGGTATAACCTAGTAGACATTTAAATCCCCGCAAATGGATATTTTTCATATTGTATGGTCTCCACTAACAATTTCAAATTCCTATACCTTTCTTTCATGTGGACTGCATGACCAATTGGGACTGAAGGCAACTTGTTTCCATTATGGAGTAACACATCTTTAAGACTTACTTCTGAAAAATCAATAAAAAGTCTTCAGTCTTTTGGATCACAGTTTAGATTTAAAGCTGCCATTAATCCCTAAATGTCCCCTATAGGCTACCCCCATGTTAAAAAATGGTTTATTTCGTCTTGAAGTAAATTCCATTATTGCAATCGAGAGGCCAATAGCTCTGTTTTTTTCTTGGGCAACTCTAAATCTCTTATAAAGTTAGTTAAGTCACTTTCACTTATTTTGTGAGGCTTTTTACTGGGAAGTTCTCAAACAAAATCGGAGTTTTGCCAAGTTGATGAGCTGGCATCATTTTCCGGTATACTACCGTTTGAATCCGTTTGATTATCATCAGAATCGTACAGGCAATTCGTCACTATAAGGCACCGTGCGTATGGCGGATTGTAAATTTGAATAATGTATCGCAGTTTTTTTTCGAAAAGCCTTTTTTAATGGGAGCTGTCGAGCAAAACTAACAGTCAGCAACGCGGTCTTTCGGTTCTCCCCAGAACATAAGAACAGCGAAAAGCATCTTACGTTTTTTTCCACTTAGCCACCCGCGAATGTTGAACGCACGTTTGTTGCAGAAGTTATGGGAAGTCCAAGTTTTATCCTGGTCTCCAAATTTGTAGTTAAAATACAAGTCGTAAGCATTTTTTATTAAAGTTCTAAGAGTACGTTTTTGTATCACAAAATTTCAACTTAAATAACAAAAATGATCCGGCTTATGTACACAAACGCGTGACATGTTGTTCAAAACTCTCTAATTTCTCAAATACAAACGGCTCCCGATGTTTATTTTATGTTATATGTATTTAAGCCCCCAAGTACACCTAGTATAAAGAATTCAGTTATTTTATATTTATTGGTCGAACTTTCCCATACATTAAGGACAGGTAGGTAAATTATTATAATAAGCATGGATCTATAAAACCGGAGCCAACTGAGACTCTTGCAAGACAGATTGTTAATTAGTATAGTAAGATAGTAAGGTTTTGCTATCTTGGTTTTTGCTATTCCCCAGTGTAATTGTTTTTAACATTTTACTAAGCTGCCTTTTTGTCCCGCTATATTGGATTATTACCAAAATATTACCAAATCATCCTCATATTACCGTTAATTCTTCATTAAAATTTGAAGTCAATCGGGTAAGTAGTGTTGGTTTTTTAGCTAAGCCGCGAACAGACAGATATACCGACCGACAGATAGAGCCACAGGCAGACCGATAAACCAACGGAATTGAGAAAACATGTTTTTTGACATCTAGGGACCTCAAAAGGTGAAGATCTGTAAAAACCTGGGAGGGTGATTTTCAGAATAGACTATAACAACGGTATAGAGTATATATTTTTATATATTCTAAATGTAATTCAAACAATATTTTACTAAAACTGTTGGTTCTCACGTTAACGCTTAAACAAGCTTGATTATATCAAAGGAATTATAAGCGGATTTGTCTAATATTAGTTTCGAGAATTTTAAAACCTAAACAAAATAATAAATATCATATATCTCAAAAGCTATCTTCTAGACTGTATAGAAGGATTTATGTATAGATAAACTTTCCTAAGTTGTTACAATTTATGCCTCAATTTCATGGTCATGGTCCCATATGACCCCTGTCTCATGGGAATCTTTCTTTGGCCCGTTTAATTTAACTTGATGCAAATATTAATTGAAACATTTTATTTGGTTCGATGCAGTGATATTGAATGGTCAATTTATTATGTTAAAAATACAATAGAGTACTTTATAATAGGAACATTACCGAACAGCCACGTTTTTATGGCATAATTTTTCTTACAGAAAAGATTAGCTGAAAAGGTTTTTCTGTGCCTGTTTTTCGCCATGACTTTTCGGACCCATAATGTGGATAAGTTATGTATAGGCATATATATTAAATTATATACAAAACTTTAGGACTAAGAATTGAAAGAAATATTATTTTAATCGATTTATTCACTTTTTGTTATCATAGGTGACACGTCGTGTCTCTAAGACGAATTTCCGAACTTAAAGTATAGAGTAGGGACTTAAGCTTCACCATTCACAGCTTTATTCGTTTCGTCGTGACTAATAAAATCAAAGAGGGGATTGGTCTAAGGGGTGGATCTAGTAATAGCTGAGCTAACTTTGTATTTTACGCGAAGACTAAAAGTCAGTCTGTGTCAGAGTTCCGTTTCTTACAGTTGATTTTAATGATTGATTTGTGGTGGTTAGTGGGGCTTTTCGTATACAGTGCGTTATTAAAGTTGAGGGATTATTAAAGATATTTTATTTTCGTTCTATGATTTATTTGAGGAGTAACTTTTACATATTGTCAACGTCCGTCATTTTCTAGATTTAAATACTTTTTTTTGTTATTAATTTTAAGTATTATTTTTCTACAGTCCTTCACTTCCTTTACTGTTGTTAATAGATTCTTAAGTTGTTTTTAAAAACCAAATCTTCTATTTAAATAAACCACCTGCTAGTTAAAATAAATCTATTCAAGAAGAAGATACCATCGTTGTTGCAGTTTGCTGTTGTTCGAGCTTATATGGCCGTAGAATTGGTAAGATAAGATGTTTAATTTAATTTATACTAACAATTATATTTGATAACATAGTAAATTATAATTTACGAGGAAGCATACAGAGTACCTTTGATTTTACTTATCGTATCTTAGCTGGGGCGTGCAGTCCATGGAAGCAAGGGAAGCAGGGCTTCCCCAAAAAAAATTACAAAACATCTTCTAAAATGTAATTTTTGAAATAGGAAACCATTAATTTAGTTTATATTAAAAATGCTAAAATATTATCTTAATTATCAAGCCCATAATAAATGCGGCCTTGACTCCGACCCAGCCACAATAGAATATCGAATAGAACCTATGCGGGCCGCTAGCTTCTCTGCAGCCAAGTCCTGTATACTTGATTTCCTGTGAATCAAGCCAGAGGTTATTGAACTTTCCGCCAGCTGTTTGCAATTTTTGCATTTCAGTCGCGAGCTTTAAGTGAGGGCGGAAGGTATCGTTGGAGTAGGTTCTTTGTTTAATCGGCCATCCGTGTATTGTGTGATACGTACGTCGCGTCGGGAATGGTGCGATATGGAAGATAATAATACGGACGTGGATATGCAAATACCGTCAACTTCGGCTGTCGGTAATAACGTTGAAAATGTTGGAGAATTTAGTAAGAAGAGTGTGTGTGAATGTGTGGTGTGTGTCTTAATAATAAAGGGATTTTCAACACTAAACCGCCGATGAAAAATTTAACCACAAAAATGAAAAACTATATTAGACATTTTCATCCGGAAAACCAATACGAATAATTTAAAGGGCTAGCAGGGTGTGAAAATATAAGTAAATTATTTTGTTGGATATGTTTACTTTTTGAAAATGAAAAAGGTCTCTGGAATAAAACTGGTTTTTCCGATTTAAACAATTTCTATAAAGCTATAAAAAGATACATTATGTCCAAAGCGCATTTACAGGCCGCCATAAAAGAAAAAGTCTTCGGCAAAACCAGAATTTAACACGCCCTTAATAAACAGTTGGAAATTAGTCACCGCCAACACAGTGAACTAGTCGATAAAAACAGGCAAATATTAAGAAGACTTATCGATGTTGTTTGTTTTCTCGGACAACACGAATTGGGATTTAGAGGTCATGACGAAACAATGGTTTCTTCAAATAGAGGAAATTTTCAAGATTTACTTAGTTTAATGGCTAAATATGATGATTGCTTTAAAAATCATTTAGAGCAGTCTAGCGTTTTTCGCGGAACGTCAAATCGAATCCCGAATGATTTAATTTCCGCTGTTGCAACCATTATTCTATAAAGAATTAAGCAGGAGATTGGCGAGGTGCGGTTCATTGCTATTGTTCTGGACGAAACAACTGATATCACTTATTTTAATCAATTATCTATAGTAATACGCTACGTTAAAACAGACGGAAGTATTCAAGAGCGATTTTTAGGTTTTAAGAACATGTGCGAAAATCGTACAGCAGATGCGTTATATACCATGGTTTATAACGTTACTAAAGAAGTTAATGGAGAAAAAAAATTGGTTGTTCAAAGCTATGATGGAGCTGCAGTGATGGCAGGACAATTAGGGGGTCTGCAAGCTAAAGTTCGAGAAACTTTCCCAAGTGCTGTGTTTGTCCATTGTTTTGCGCATAAATTAAATTTTGTTTTATCCCAGCCCATCAATCACATTAAAGAGTAAAGTATTTTTCGTCACTTTAAGTGGCATGGCTGTTTTTTTTTCCAAGTCAACAAAACGTACGCAAGCTTTGGTCTCCATTGTCCACAAACGATTGCCCAATGTAGCTCCTACTAGGTGGAACTATAATGGAAGACTTGTGTTAACAGTATCTGAAAATCGTGTATCACTGATTGAACTATTTGAGAATATAATAGAAAATAATGAAACGTGGGACTCAGAAGCAACAAATAGTTCAAGGGGGTTTTTGGACTGTTTGAAACGAGATTTTAATTTTAGTTATTTGTTGAACACATTTTCAGAAATATTTCCATTCTCGGACAATGTTTTTAATATATTACAAACTAAAACACATGATATTGCTTTTTGCTTAAAAAAAGTAGATTGTTTTAAGTCCATTTTAAGCCAAAAAATTACTTTGACCTATTTTGGGAGAAAAGGATGACGTTAAATGTAGAGCAACAAGCCAAGCGTCTTCGAACAGACAAGGTGGGAGATGTTCAAACATCATACAAACGCCTCTTTTATGAAATAATCGATCAAATTCAGCAACAAATAAACTATAGATTTACCGGTCTAAATGATTTTAAATTCTTCGAGCTCTGCAATTTTGATGCATTTAAAGGAAAAACTTTTCCAGAAGATGCGTTTAAATTTCTTCTTCCTCATTATGGCCAGTTCTTCGACTGAGTGTTACTGCGATCTGAACTAAAAGTGATTTACGAAACTGAAAGCATAACGCTAAGGAACTAATGCAATTTTTAAAAGACAAGGAGCTGGAAGATGCCTACACCGAAGTGTCGAAATCGTGTGAATTAGTATTGACAATACCTGCCACAAGTTCATCAGTAGAACGCAATTTTTCAACACTTAAACGTATAAAAAATTTCGTGTGAAATTCAACGGGGTAGGAGACACTTTCGCATACATCGCTGTTGTTTGTCCGTTGAAAACAACTTCTCCAAAATATGTCGGAGCATCGACGTTTTTATGATGACGTCATTGACGAATTTGCAAAAAATGATCGAAGAATCGAATTACATTACAAATAGGCAAGTTTCTAAAAATTGCTTCCCTTTCTTAAAATTTCACCGCACGCCCCTGTATCTTAGTTAATTTCAGTGATGTGATAGGGTTGCCCGCTATGTCTCAAATAAACAAATAATTTTAAATATAATAAATAACCGCTTTATATACCTTGTTACACTTCCCTTTTACGAAAGAAGTGTCTGAAATTGCTTTTGTGTAATTAAGAGTTAAACGTCTCAACAAGCATACTAAATTTAAATTAAAACTGTGAGTACAGAAACCTTTTTAAAGTGCACTGGATTCTTTGATAAACTTTTTTTTTTAGAAAATTACGTATTAGGCGATCATCATAATTTCTCTATACAAACTAGATAGACATAAAAATTTTAATAACTCATTTTTTTGGAATTTTAAAGTGGCTAGGGAAATGATATAGACCAGGAAATTCGAATAAGAATATACATTTCCTGGTGATTGACTTCATAATTTTGAACCAGACGGTTAATTAATATTCAGCACTTGACTTATATAGTAAGTCTTATGCAATTCGGTACACACTGTGAAGCAGAACTACGAACGAGTATTTGTACAACAGTTGAGAACATAAATTACGTAAACATACATATTGCAGATTCGAAATGGTAAACTTTGGAATAAAGACTGCCTTTGTTGAATATTTGCATAACTCTGCAAGGGTGTTAAACGTATGATTCAGGTAATAAAGCATAACGAACTATTCAGAGAATTTACATTGTTTTCAGAGATTAAAAGCGTGATGTGATGAGGTAGTTTATATACACATTTAAAGGAAGTTATCACGTTATATCGATTGTTACCTTTATTTGCCCTGATGAGTGCATCATCAGAGCCTTTAGGCACAACATTTTTTCAAATAATATATATATATATATATATATATATATATATATATATATATATATATATATATATATATATATATATATATATATATATATATATATATATATATATCTATATACATATATACAAGGTGTCCCACGACGAAATGCGGCGATCAATTTCTCAGAAAGTAGGCTTTGGAAAAATTTGAAATTTTGGCAGCTAACTAAAGTCGATGGAGGCAATTCGCGCAAAATATTTTCAAGAATAGCGGCACTTCCGGTTATACCGGAAGTAGACGTCAACTTTCTTTTTTTAAATAGAACACCCTATATACTATCGAATTTTTGGATTCCTCAAAAAATTCTAGGTATATTTTATGTATAATATCCTATACCTAAGTTAAATTGTTTTTGAGATATTTTGAATTTTATGTAAAAAAATGACGTTTGCAGATCTAGACATAACTATAAATATCTGCTTATCGAAGTCTCTATTATTTATTTGCGGGTGGCTTCCTTGTGCAAAAGGCCTGTCCTGATATTTTTATAATAAATAAATATAGGGTGATCAAAAACTCACATTATAAATATACTTTAAAAACTCGTTAAAAGTTACTTTTTTCAAATGGAAATCCCCAATTTTTATAATTTTATCTTATTTGACACTTAAAATAAGATGACTTTGTATAAAGTTATTGACAATTTAACATTGTTTATTCTAATAATGCCAGACGGCTTCTAAGTTTTCTTGTTAGTTGGCCATGATAGGGAGGCCTGGCGAGAACAAAACCAATTGGTTACTATAGAAACATAATATTTATTGTCATTTGACAATTACCTACTAAAATATTATTTATTTATTATAGTAATTATAATAATTATTAAACTAATAATCATGCCGGGGTGATTAAATTACACACACGAGAATTATTTGAATTTTTTTATTATCTATGGGGAATCTAACAGAGTTTTAACAAGAACATGCCAGATATTTGCTGATAGATATCCAGATAAACAGAAACCGTCACCGAACAGCGTTAAACAAATGTTGGAAAACTATAAAAATTTTGGAAACGTCAAGGCAAAAATTAATAAGAGGAAGCCCATTGTTGATAATGAAAATATCGAGATTGCAATTCTGGGATATTTTGCAGCATATCCAATGACATCCCTAAGAAACGTGGCAAGACAATCAGGAATCTCGAGGAACTCAGTGCATAGGATTCTGTTAAAACATAACTTCCAACCTTATTTAATATCATTGGTTCAACATCTAAAAGACACTGATTTGCCAAAAAGAGTACAGTTTTGCGAGTTTATTTTAACAATGGTACAAGATAACCCTAGATTTTTGGACAATATAATTTGGACCGATCGATGAAGCAAAATTTACTAAAAATGGCCTTTTTAATAGACACAGTTCCCATTTTTGGAGTGATTCGAATCCTGATGCAGTATGATCGCGGAACTTTCAAGAATCCTGGCAATTTGATGTATTTTGTGCAGTAAGGAACGATGGAATAATAAAACTGAATTTCTACGAAGAAAATTTGAATGGTAAGTTATACTTTGCCTAAGCACAAGGACTTTTTTAATGAAAAATAATCAGTTTAGGTAATATTACAATAATTTTTTTTATCAATTTAGCGTCAATCCAAAATTAGATAAATCATTTAGTCAATATTATTACATAAATAAATCAAATTAAATTATTTAGACAGGTCACACTACACTACTTCATACAAATACTGGTCCACATACCGCAACACATCATATCTAAAAAATATATCGTCCCAAGTTTTATAGGAAAGTTATCTTTAGTTAAATATTTACAAGCTATTTATACAGGGTACTTCAGAAAGTCATAAAATACTAAACCCTTTTTATTGAGCACTCTTCAGATTAAATTAATTGAATTTTGATGTATTTTGTTTCTTCTTAAATCAATAAATCGATGAATATTATCAAAGCATTTCTTTCTGTAAAATTATGTCTCTAAACTTTTGTAAGAGAAAGATATCTGAATATTCTTGAAGAGTTGGACAACGAATATTTAAGTAATTTACCTTTGGCAGAACATAGTCAAATTTTCTACCACCACGATGGCGCCCCACCACATAGAACCGTTGCAGTTACTAACTTTTTACAAGCTACGTTTTACGACAAGTGGACTACCAACAATGGACCTTTCCTGTGGCCTCCTCGTTGCCCCGATCTGACAGTCTTAGACTATTTTATATGGGGATCGAGAAAAGGAATCATTTATTTTAATCCAGTAACAACGAAAGGGGACTATATGGCAAGGGTAAGGAACGCGTTCGAAAGTTTATCTCCAGCTTCAATTAGAGCGGCCAAACACGAGGGATTTTCAACATTTATTGAAAAAATAAGTTGTGCTTTTGTGTAGACTAGACTATAATGGGAATAGGCTTTCTTTTAATTAATTTTTTTCTTCACGGTATTAAAACATTTTTATAGTTTTCTAACATTTGTTTAACGCTGTTCGGTGACGCTTTCTGTTTATTTGGATATTTATCAGCAAATTATTAGTTTAATAATTATTATAATTACTATAATAACTAAATAATATTTTAGTAGGTAATCGTCAAACGACAACAAATATTACGTTTCTATAGTAACCAATTGGTTTTGTTCTCGCCAGGCCTTCCCTTCATGGCCAACTAACAAGAAAACTTAAAGAATAAAAAATGTTAAATTGTCAATAACTCAAAAACTACAAATTTTTGGAATAGACAACTTTATACAATCACCCTTATTTTAAGTGTTAAATAAGATAAAATTATAAAAATTGGGGGTTTCCGTTTGAAAAAAGTAACTTTTAACGATTTTTTAAAGTATATTTATAATGTCAGTTTTTGATCACCCTATAATTATTTATTAAAAAAATATCAGCACAGGCCACTAGAGTGAATCCTTTTGGACAAGGAAGCCAACCGCAAATAAATAATACAGATATACAATAATACAATATACGATAAGCAGATATTTAATTATGTCTAGACCTGCAAACGTAATTTTTTAGATAAAATTGAAAATATCTCAAAAACGGTTGAACTTAAGTATAGGATACTATACATGAAACATACCTAGAATTTTTCGAGGAATCCAAAAATTAGATTATATACAGAGTGTTCCATTTAAAATAGGAACGTTGACGTCTCCTTCCGGTATAACCGGAAGTTCCGCCATCTTGAAAATATTTTGCGCGAATTGCCCCTATCGACTTTAGTTAGCTGCCAAAATTTCAAATTTTTCTAGAGCTGACTTTTTGAGAAATCGATCGCCGCAATTCGTCGTGGAACACCGTATGTATATATATATATATATATATATATATATATATATATATATATATATATATATATATATATATATAAAACACTTAAGCTAAATTTTTCAGCAAGTTCGTAAGAGATTTGTACTGCACTGATTTATATAATTTTTCCTTCACTCATAAAAAAAAGTATTGTAATCGTGAAAAAATCACCCTCCCAGATTTTTCTAGATCTTTCCCTTTCAGGATCCCTAGATGACGAAAAATATGTTTTCTCGATTCTGTCGGTCTGTTTTTCTGTCGGTCTGTCTGTTTCGGCATAGCCAAAAAACTACTTACGCGATTGACTTCAAATTATGGTCAAAAGTTAATGGTCATATGGGGATGACCTGGCAATATTTTAGTAAAAATCCAATGTGGCAAAACAAAATGGCGGGCTAATGAATTGTTAAAAAAAAATTACTACTAAGAAAGTGCTTATCCAATTTATCTCACATTTTGCACAAAAAATCAAGTATTATGTAGGAATCAACTGGTAAAATTTTTGTAATCTTAAAAAATCACCCTTCCAGGTTTTACATATCATCGCGTTTTAGCATCTCTAGATTTAAAAAAATATGTTTGTAGGACTGTCTGTCGGCTTGACTGTCTGTCTGTCATTTCGTCGTATAGCTGAAAAACTACTTATCAGATTGACTTCAAATTTTAGTCAAAAATTAAGGCTCATATGGGAATAACCTGGTAATATTGTGATAAAAATCCAATATGCCGGAACAAGATATCGGCCTAGTGAAACGTTAAGAAAATATTACAAAAAAAAAACTAATTATCCAATTTACCTCAAATTTTGCAAAAAAAAGTGTTACATAAGAATGAACATTTTGGTATGAATATAAGATAGCAAAACAAAATGGCGGCCTGATAAAATATTTAAAAATTCAGTCTGAAACAAACTGCTTATTAGATCAATTACAAATTTTGTGCAAGCATTAAGTGTGATATAGAGATAAGCTGGTAACGAATTCAAGATAGCGGAATAAAATGGCGGCCAAATAACATGTTAAAAAAATTAACGTAAAAAAGTCGTTTTGCGGTATGCGTCAATGTAAAAACTACTACTGAATTCATTTTAGATTATGCCCAAAAGCAAGTATGGCATAGGTAGAAACTGGACATCGAATGTATTGGAGCAAAATGACGCCCAATAAAAATGTGTGAAAAGACAGTATATGTGTTGCAAAATAACTATGTACTGAACTAAATTGGTTCAAACTTTACTATTCCTAATAAAACGAAATATTAATAATGAGGGAAGTTTCGGAAAAAGAAAATTAACCGATTTTTTGTTTGAAATGGTCGTCTGGTGACCGAGACCTTTTAATAGTATTTTTTGTATTGTAGATTTATACAAGGTGTTTCAAAAAATCGGGTCAATGATTAATCACTATTCTGCTCAAACCGCTTCACTTAAAAAACTGCTTTTTGTGGTACAGATTGAGAGTAGGATGTAGAGGTTCGATAAGAAGGGATTTTTCAAAATATTATATTTTTTATTTAAAAAATAGTTGTTTTTTGGAAAAAAGCTTAATTTTATATATTTTGCTTGATTATTTTACATATTTGAAAATTTGCGAAAAATTTATAGAGGGCGTTTCAAAAAATAGAGTCACCGATTAAATGAAACCACGCCCCTTAAATATTACAATATTTTTTATTTACAAAACGATTAGTTTTTCAAAAAAACGCTTGAACAGGTATTTTATTTTGTCTTTTTACACATTATTTAAAAATATATACAGGGCGTTCCAAATAATCGGAAATCATTTATAAACAAAAATCTTCAATGCCCTTGTTGACAAACATTGAACTAAGATGCGACAAAAAATGGGGTTTATGAAGAAAAGAAATTAAAAATATTTTAACGAATTCAAAATATCCTTTAATCCGTTTAGTGACATATTATAAAAGAGCTTAAATAAACGAAAGGTTAGTGCTAAGGCTTTTATTATCTAAGATATTTATGTTATGGCTTCTCTCTGGAATGAAAATTTTCCAGATTTCGGAGAAAATTCTTCCATATATGTGCTTTTAGGGGGAAAATGAAGCGGCTAATTGCAAAATATCTTTTTTTCAAACATGAGATGAATATCGAGGGTAACTTTACTGGAAGAATCGATTATAGTTCCTTATTTTCTGAAATAAATCAAGGTGAATAGCTATACTAGTAGTACGTGAGTAAATCGAAATAGAAGTAACAGCACGTTGATTTTTGTCTAGTAAGGCTATTACAAAATTATTGGTCTAAGCGAAGTAATAATATAAAAACTGATGGACTTTTCTTGAGTCTAAATCCTAATTGGAAATGTGGTGTTTGGTTCAAAAACACGCTTTTAGGCATAAATTATATCGCAAAATGAACAAAAACTTTGGCAGGGAGAATTGGTCTTGATGCAAAAAATAACAAGTTAACTAACCACTCCCATCGCTCTTCTGCAATATCAGTTTTTGCGAAACATGGTGTTAACGAACAAGAGTTAATAAAACTGACTTGGCATGCTAGCAGTCATGTCAGTAGCAAACATGAGGAACAAAGATACAATACGAGCCGCTACCTCAAAATTCTTAGAAAATCCTCCTGTGGCTGTCTACCAAAGTAACGAAAATCTTACCTAAAATCCGATTACATAACAAAATTGTAGGTTTAATATTCTTAACAATTATGAGTAGTTTGCTTTAAATGTATTGCCTGTTTGTGTTCATATTGAAGTTTATTCTGCTTTGCTTGAATTAAATAAAAGTACTTATTCCTGCTTTTCTAGATCCTTGTCATTCTTCGTTAAATAGTGATAACAAATATCACTAGAAAGAACATTTTCCAGGGAAAGTTTTTCTCTTAAACAATATCAACGTAGCAACGAGCGTAAGATACAAACTTTTACATCTGCATAGAATAAATTATATTAAGTGAATTATGGAAACCACAAACTCAATTACAAAAGAATCATGAAGGGTTAAAAAGAGAATATATAAACACTACATAAACATTTAAAAATTATTTATTAATAAAAAAACACTTTTGCGATCTGAAAGCAAGTACATAAAACATCACTCTATTTGAAATTTAATTTAAATTAAGTAAAACTGTGGTACTAATTCAAGATGGCGGAACAAAATGGCCGCCAAATAAAATTTTTGTAATCTGAAAAAAAATCACCCTCTCAAGTTGTTCATATCTTCACGTTTTATTGTCCCTAGATACCAAAAAATATGTTTCATCAATCCCGTCGTCAGTCTGGTAATATTTTGTTAAAAATCAAATATGCCGGTACAAGATGGTGGCCTAGTGAAACGTTAAAAAAAATATTACTAAAAAACTATTTATCTAATTAACCTCAAATTTTGCACAAAAATCAAGCATTACTTAAGAATGAACTAGTAAGATTTTGAAATGAATATAAGACAGCAAAACAAAATGAAGACCTAATAAAATATTTTAAAAATCAGCCTGAAAAAACCACTTTAGATTAATTTTAAATTTTGTGCATACATTAATCATAAGACAAAGATAATCTGGCAAAGTTGTATTACGAATTCGAGAATTAAATTTTGCAGAAAAATTAAATGTGATATAGGGACAAACTACAAAAAAACTACTTATTGAATTTATTTTAAATTATGCCCAAAAATCAAGTGTGGCATAGTTAGAAACTGGTCAAATGTTGGTAGGAATCCAATATGATGGAACAAAATGGCGCCCACAAAAAATTTTTAAAAAGACATTATATAATATACAGTATATTTATATATAATATTTTCAAGATGGCGGCACTTCCGGTTATACCGGAAGTAGACGTCAACTTTCTTATTTTAAATGGAATACCCTGTATATAATCGAATTTTTGGATTCTTCGAAATATCTAGGTATATTTCATGTATAATATCCTATACCTAAGTTCAACTGTTTTTGAGATATTTTGAATTTTATGTAAAAAATGACGTTTGCAGGTCTAGACATAACTATAAATATCTGCTTATCGAAGTCTCTATTATTTATTTGCGGGTAGCTTCCTTGTCCAAAAGGATCCACTTTAGTGGCCTGTGCTGATATTTTTATAATAAATAAATATAGGGTGATCAAAAACTGACATTATAAATATACTTTAAAAAATCGTTAAAAGTTACTTTTTTCAAATGGAAACCCCCAATTTTTATAATTTTATCTTATTTAACACTTAAAATAAGGTGACTATGTATAAAGTTGTCTATTCCAAAAACTTGTAGTTTTTGAGTTACTGACGATTTAACATTTTTTATTCTAATAATACCAGACGGCTTCTAAGTTTTCTTGTTAGTTGGCCATGACGGGGAGGCGTGGCGAGAACAAAACCAATTGGTTACTATAAAAACATATTTGCTGTCGTTTGACAAGTACCTACTAAAACATTATTTATTTATTATAGAAATTATAATAATTATTAAACTAATAATCATGCCGGGGCGATTAAATTACACACACGAGGATTATTTGAATTTGTTTATTATCTATGGGGAGTCTAACAGAGTTTTAACAAGAACATGCCAGATACTTGCTGATAGATATCCAGATAAACAGAAACCGTCACCGAACAGCGTTAGACAAATGTTGGAAAACTATAAAAATGTTGAAACCGTGAAGACAAAAATTAATTAAAGAAAGCCTATTCCCATTATAGTCTAGTCTACACAAGAGCACAACTTATTTTTTCAGTAAATGTTGAAAATGTCCCCCTTGTACTTGCAAATATTTTTCCGAATAAATCCCTCGTGGGTGGCCGCTCTAATTGAAGCTGGAGATAAACTTTCGAACGCGTCCCTTACCCTTGCCATACAGTCCTCTTTCGTTGTTACTGGATTAAAATAAACGATTCCTTTTATCGTTCCCCATATAAAATAGTCTAAGACTGTCAGATCGAGGCAACGAGGAGGCCACAGGAAAGGTCCATTGTTGGCAATTCACTTGTCGTAAAACGTAGCTTGTAAAAAGTTAGTAACTGCAACGGTCCTATGTGGTGGGCGCCATCGTGTTGGTAGAAAATTTGACTATGTTATGCCAAAGGTAAATTACTTAAATATTCGTTGTCCAACTCTTCAAGAATATTCAGATATCTTTCTCCTACAAAAGTTTATAGACATAATTTTACGGAAAGAAATGCTTTGATAATATTCATGGATTTATTGATTTAAGAAGAAACAAAATACATCAAAATTTAGTTAATTTAATTTGAAGAGTGCTCAATAAAAAAGAAGGTTTAGTATTTTACGACTTTCTAAAGTACCCTGTATAAATAGCTCTTAAATATCTAACTAAAGATAACTTTCCTATAAAACTTTGGACGATATATTTTTTTAGATATGATGTGTTACAGTATGTGGACCAGTATTTGTATGAAGTAGTTTAGTGTGACCTGTATAAATAATTTAGTTTAATTTATTTATGTAATAATTTTTACTAAATGATTTATCTAATTTTGAATTGACGCTAAATTGATAAAAAAATTATTGTAATATTACCTAAATGGATTATTTTTCATTAAAAAAGTCCTTGTGTTTAGGCAATGTATAACTTACCATTCAAATTTTCTTCGTAAAAATTCAGTTTTATTATTCCATCATTCCTTACTGCACAAAATACATTAAATTGCCAGGATTCTCGAAAGTTTCATGATCTTACTGCATAAGGATTCGAATCACTCCAAAAATGGGAATTGTGTCTGTTGAAAAGGCTATTTTTAGTAAATTTTGCTTCATCGGTCCAAATTATATTGTCCAAAAATCTAGGGTTATCTTGTACCATTGTTAAAATAAACTCGCAAAACTGTACTCTTTTTGGCAAATCAGTGTCTTTTAGATGTTGAGCCAGTGATATTAAATAAGGTTGGAAGTTATGTTTTAACAGAATCCTATGCACTGAGTTCCTCGAGATTCCTGATTGTCTTGCCACGTTTCTTAGGGATGTCATTGGATATGCTGCTAAATATCCCAGAATTGCAATCTCCACATTTTCATTATCAACAATGGGCTTCCTCTTATTAATTTTTGCCTTGACGTTTCCAAAATTGTTATAGTTTTCCAACATTTGTTTAACGCTGTTCGGTGACGGTTTCTGTTTATCTGGATAATAAACAAATTCAAATAATCCGTGTGTGTAATTTAATCGCCCCGGCATGATTATTAGTTTAATAATTATTATAATTACTATAATAAATAAATAATATTTTAGTAGGTAATTGTCAAACGACAATAAATATTACGTTTCTATAGTAACCAATTGATTTTGTTCTCGCCAGGCCTCACTATCATGGCCAACTAACAAGAAAACTTGGAAGCCGTCTGGCATTATTAGAATAAAAAATGTTAAATCGTCAATAACTCAAAAACTACAAATTTTTGGAATAGACAACTTTATACAAAGTCACCCTTATTTTAAGCGTTAAATAAGACAAAATTATAAAAATTCGGGGTTTCCATTTAAAAAAAGTCACTTTTAACGATTTTTTAAAGTATATTTATAATGTCATATTTTGATCACCCTATATTACTTTATTATAAAAATATCAGCACAGGCCACTAAAGTGGATCCTTTTGGACAAGGAACCCACCCGCAAATAAATAATAGAGACTTCGATAAGCAGATATTTATAGTTATGCCTAAACCTGCGAACGTCATTTTTTACATAAAATTCAAAATATCTCAAAAACAGTTGAACTTAGGTATAGGATATTATACACGAAATATACCTAGATTTTTTCGAGAAATCTAAAAATTCGATTTTATACAGGGAATTCCATTTAAAATAAGAAAGTTGACGTCTACTTCCGGTATAACCAGAAGTGCCGCCATCTTGAAAATATTTTGCGCGAATTGCCCCCATCGATTTTAGTTAGCTGCCAAAATTTCAAATTTTTCCAAAGTTTACTTTCTGAGAAATTGATCGCCGCAGTTCGCATGGGACACCCTGTATATGTGTTCCTAAATAACTATGTACTGAACTAAATTGGGTAACACTTTACTTTTCATAATAAAGGGAAATATTCATCCAGAGGGAAGTTCCAGGTAAATGAAATTTACGGATTTTTTATCTTAAAAAGTAAAGTAAAGACAAATTTACCGGTTTATTTATATTTAGAATAAAATTTTTGATTAGAATAATGTGATCTATTGATTTTTTATTGAAAGTGCTGTGTCGACATTTAAAAAAAATATTTTTCATACAAAAAAGCTGATATTACAAAACCAATCGATTTTACGAGAAAAAATAGAATTCGCCTTCTTTTACCCCCTATACCAAAAAAAACACGGCTCAAACTTTGGGTACTGTTTAGAACATACTTAGAACTTAGAACATTCCAGGTCTCCAAAAAGATCCAGCTACAGTCGGATTTCCTTGTTTCACGTTACACCAACTTCAAAGTCAGCCTCAAGCTAACGGACAGAAAATAAAGGGATATTTCCTGTGGCATTACACCATATTTTGTCTTTAAAAAATATGAATTCTTAACGAAAGCAACTAGTAATAAATACATAGCTTTCCTTAGTCCCTGAAATTTAAATGGTAGTTTGACATCAACTTAATTAGTCAAATGTTTAATGCCGTCTAAAATGTAAAGTAGGTTTAATTTTTGTGAAAAATGTCTTATTTTTATTATTATTATTATTAGAAGTACGCTATTTTTGGTGTCTCGCCCAATACAAAAACATGTGTGTTAATTCACTCAACATGCTTATAGATAAAAGTCTGAGTAGTTTTCATAGAAGTAAATAACTAAAACTCATTCTACTTATTCAAGACCTGTAAACAGCTTGATTTAATTCAAGCAATTTAGTAGTGTTTATCTACCTTGTTGATTATGATACACCATGGGTAAATAAAAATTAATTATTTTTATAGATATAATGTTATTAAACAAAATAATCATATACTCTTCTTAATTTCTAATTTAGCAATATTTCTCCTGCTTAATACGTTTTTGTTTAATAATTATATGAAATATTTTAAAGACAATGAGTCATGAAAAATAAGTGTTTGTCGATAGTTCTTATTGGTTGTTAATATAAAAATGCAATGCAATTTCCTAGAATAGAAAATAATGTCAAAAGTTATGGTTAATTGCTCGGGAGTTCGGTTCATTTTTCATTGCTAACCTAAAAAACCCAACAACCATAAATTAACTTTTTTTTAATCGACAGAATTTCCAAAGAATACGAAATTATGTTTTTTTTTAATGGAACACCCAGTATATATAGTTTTTTTGAATTCTTTACCTTCTTTTCAGTTTTTAAAATAAAAGCTTAATGGTTTTTCAAAATTTATAAAAAAAATATATATATATTATTGTTTTTCCTTGAGTATTTGTTGTTCAAGATGAAATTAAACAAATTTAATTCATTTTTCTTGGTGTTGATGTTGCTGTTTTTAGTTTAGACATTTCGATCATTTAGGGTTGGTCTTCATCAGTAATATATTTTTTGTGTCTATAACAATAGAGAAATGGTGAAAAAAATCTTTTTTTCTAGGGAGGTATTAACATTATTAAGAAATAATTATATGTAGCTAAGAGTTTTCAACATTTTACATTTGAAGGACCGAAAGAAGGAACTTTCGTTTTTTCCCAGTATATCCCACAAACTTCTATACAAATTACACTTACCACGAACACACTTAAAAACAAACGTTGTTGACGTATCATTTTACCAAGAAATATAATATATATATATATATATATATATATATATATATATATATATATATATATATATATATATATATATATATATATATATATATATATATATATATATATATATATATATATATATATATATATATATATATATATATATATATATATATACATATATATATATATATATATATATATATATATATATATGAGGTTTTATAGCAATTGTAGTAAAGTTGTTTAAAGGGACCACAATATAATGCATATATGTTAGTTGTTTGTTTGTTTGTCATGCGTAGACCCCATTAAAACAAGTTCTTGATTATATTTCACGCTTCATTTTAACGGCAGAACAATATATTTTTGCTACTGCAGCTTTAAAAAAGCAGATAACGCATAATTAGGTATTTACAGACAAAAAAAATTAGCAATAGTCACGTATTTTAGAAAAGAAGTTATGACAAAATAAGAACTACCAATATTTAGTTATTAATTAAAAAAAAAATTTCTTGATTATGACTGCAGTACTTAAAAATCGGCTAAATACTTATATTTAGATGTCCTGTAAGTACCTAAGTATTATAGATATATTGTAAGTATTTAATAAGTACTCAATACCTAAAAGTACTTAAATATTTAGATATATTTAAGTACTTAGGAAATGTACATAAAACTAAATAAAGCATGTATTTTATACTTAAATTTTTCTTAAATTCTATAAACTTCTTAATATTTTAAGTTTTACAAAATACTGGTGCCTAATAGCTACTTTAAGTTTTTATCACAGCTCTGTGAACAGGTATAACATTTTTGTGTTATTCTATGCTAAAAATTCTTTTATTAAGCGACGCGACGGCTCATGTTCTTGGAACCTCCTGTACAAAAATTATCCACCATAACAATTCAGAATTTTAGATTTTTGGATAGGCCTATTGATAATATGTCTGGCTTCATTGCTAAGTTTGGTATATAGCGGTTCTCACCAGGATTATCCAGGTTCCTCTACTCGTCCGGTTCTTTCAGACGCGGAAGCTCAAAGTTTAAGCGAGGTGAATTACTTGCAAGGCTGGAGCGTTGAACATATTTCTATCCCTGCAACTGCTAATTATACTGTAGGAATTGGTCAAGTTTATACCGATATCCAGTATGCTATAAATGCGGCTGTTAATGATGGTAAGTATATTTAAAGACATTTTTTATATCATCAAATAAAAAGTTTCAAATAGCTGGAAAAATTGTAGTAAATTTTTTTTCGCATTTCGTTTAGTAATGTATTACATGGTGGCCTGATGAGTTCCAAAAAGAGATTGGGATTGTCGTTTGATTGAAATGGATCATTGCGCTGTGACATTTTTGGATTTACTTGGGTGAAAACCTATATTCTTTTCCTTAATATGTACTTATATTAAAATTAGGTTTAAGTTATAGCATGGATTTTAACATTGAGTATCTTGACCATAGATGGTTTGCAAGTTTTTGAAATTTAGGAAAAGTATACAGAAGCCTCTTCTTTCGTTAAATTGTCTACTTTATTTTCTACACATCATTTACTAAATATGTTCAGTTCTTTTGCATAACGGTATTTGATTTTTCTGGTAACATATTATATTAATGGCTTCTTTAATCATGTCTTCCGGTATTCCATCAACCACATTTTTTCTTGATTAAGATTTTTTCAATATAGTATGGGTCCAAATTCGTGGGAAATAGCACACTACACATTTACTTTTAGAAAACATTGTCTCTACCTAAGTCTAAAGTGACCCATTTTTGAGAATTGAATTATCGAAAAAAATTATATTTTTATGAATATTCCGATTTTACAATCATTTTTCATCTATATATGCACCAAAAATTTTACAATGGGAGTTATCGTTGTTTTCTAAAATATGCAAATACCTTGGCTTAAAGACTTACTATTATTGGCGGCATAAAAACGTTGTAACTTAAAATTATTCTTAATCACCTTCTTCTAGGACTCCAAGGGTTCCCATTAAAAGAAGCCAATGCCGTAATTCTTACAGCATCATTTTCATGGTATATTTTCCTTTTTTTTTTATATTCCGTTTCAATACTACCAGTTTTGCTCATCATTTAAGTAGCCATCTTGCAGTGAACATTGATACTACTGCACCTGCATACTTTTCTCAAAAATATTTTAGAATTTGTCACAGTGAAGTCGCTCTACGTTTATTATATTGTACAATATAAATTATTGTTTTCCCGAAATTTATATGGTTAAATAACTCGAAATGGTGTTAATTCTTGCCACTGCTAGTAAAAATATGACTGAGGACTCGATTTGGAATGACGTCCAGAAAAATATGCGAAAGTCTCAAACCCGTACATAAGCAATTTGAAAATATATTAACAAACTAAGATTTCAAGAAAGGAGTTTAGCTTTTTGCAAATAACTCGTAAACTATTAACATTTATGGAATTATAAAAAAAGGTTTTTATAGAGGAACAAATTTCCAATAAAAGAGTTCCGACACCCGGAACCCTATCCCTATTATTAATAATTTTAATTTAATATTGAAAGTTTAGCTCCGCGCGGCGAGCGCAAGCATCGTAACGATCTGTTAAAACCTGCCATACCAAGAAAATAAAAATTTTTATACTATCAAACATTCTTTTAAAAAATTATGATACTATTTAGAAATTTGAAGGAACAATATTCAGCTAAAAAACACCAGTTTCCATGAAATGAGTCTATTGTTAATTAACAGTTTTTACCTCCCTCCTAAAAGTGAAGTATTGTTATCACCCTCCGAGATTTTTTCAGATGTTTACGTTTTAGGGTCCCTAAATGCCGAAAACATGTTTTCTCAATTCCGTCAGTCTGTCTGTATGTCTGTCGGTCTGTATGTTTGCGACAAATCTAAAAACTACTTACACGATTGATTTCAAATTTTGGTCAAAAATTAAGGGTCATATGGTAACATTTTGGTAAAAATCCTATATGGCAAAACAAGATGGCGGCATTATGAAGTGTTAAAAAAAAGTATTACTAAAAAACTACTTATTCAATTTATCTCAAATTTTGCACAAAAATCAACTATTATGTAGGAAATACCTGGTAAGATGTTGGTACCAATCCAAGATAACGGAGCAAAATGGCGGCTTAATAAAATTATTGAAAATTCGTCCTGAAAAACTACTTAGTGGATTGATTTCAAAAGTCATAACTAGTTGTGGTATAGAGATGAACTAGAAAAACTGCGATTAAAATTCAAGACAGCGGAACAAAAACTACTTAACACATTGAGTTTCAATTTTAGTCAAAAATTAAGGGTTACATGTAGATAACCTGGCAATATTTTAGTAAAAATCCAATATACCGGGACAAGATGGCCGCCTAGTGAAACGTTAAGAAAATATATGATTAAAAAAACTAATTAAGCAATTTATTTTAAATTTTGTACAAAAATCGAGCATTACACAGAAATGAACTGGTAATATTTTAGTATGCATCTAAGATAGGAAAACAAAACGGTGGCCAAATGAAATTTTAAAAAAATCAACGTAAAAAAAAACTTATTCAATTGACTTTAAATTTTGCAGAAATATATAAATGTGATGTACTGGTACGAATTCAATATGACGTTGCAAAAAGGCGGTAAGTCTCAATGTAAAAACTACTTATTGAATTTATTTTAAATTATACCCAAAAATCAAGTTTGGCATAGATAGAAACTAGTAAAATATTGGTAGAAATCCAATATGATGGGACAAAACGCCGCCCAATAAAAATGTTTAAAAAGTCAGTATATACATGATAATAAATGACTATGTACTGAACTAAATTAGCTCAAAATTCACTATTCCTAATAAATGGAAATATTTATAACGAGGAATGTTCCGGGTAAAGGAAATTTACCGTTTTTTTTAGATTTTTTATTTATATTTCAAGTCGGATAACCGTAAACAAAAGCCACTAAAATTATTTCGCTTCCTGGAGACTAAATCACAGCTATACTATATGAGATTATGTCATTATGCGATTGAAAAAACTAAAAATATACGGTTTTTGTCGCAATGTCATAATCTCATATAATACATTTTTGATAAAGTTTCCACGAAGCGAAATAATTTTAGTGATTTTACTATAATAAGAGATAATCTTTTTTTTTCAGGGAGATATGTTTCTTTCAAATGTCTAGATACTAACATATTTTTTAAATTGTAGTTTTCACTTGTTACGGCCGATTTTGTGGCATTTTAATGGATAGGACTTGCAGAGCTCTATCTTCAACATTAACTTAAAATTGTTAGTAACAGATATAGAGCTCCTACAATAATTTTTTTTATAGGAAATATCTTCCTGTTTAAGAATCTTTCATGAACATTTCTAAAATGTTAATAGTTTCTGAGTTATTTGCAAAAAACTACACTCCTTTTTTTTAAACAATTTTATTATAGTTAGAAAATTGTACAAAATAATATTATATTCACTAGGGCGGATACAGAACGGTTATTGCGCTGAAAAAAGAAGACTACATTAAAAAAACTATAGATTTTATAAATCCTGAGAACTTTAATAAAATTGATAAAGATCCGACAGATATATTTCAAAAAATGATTAAAAATGCAATCAAAGAGAGTAATTTATTTAGTGACAAAATAAAATACAGTTTAACGTTAATGAACCCACAAGCACCGAAGCTATATTCTTTTATTAAGTTACAAAAAGACGATATATCGAGTACCTAACAAATTAATAAAAATGATTAGTAAATTTTGTAACTTCAAGCCTAAATTTAATATAAAAAACAGCGTTGAATTATTTAATAATATTAAGGATATAAAAATTCCAAATAACGCTATTTTAATTTCTTTGGATGTGCAAAACCTATTTCCCAGTATCCCCAGTGGCGGCTCCACCATTAGGTGATACGGTCAATGACCCCCCAATAAATATTACCAAACAGAAAACAATAAATAATTTATATTTTTTTAATTTCTTTTAAATTTAGAAATTCCTTCTATTATTCTAAGTTTCGTTTCGTTGGGGCGCGCCCGCATAAGTAATATACGGCTTACGTTAGGAAATTTTGGGTCAACAGCGGCGCCGAGGAAACTTAAACATTTTGGACAGTTAATGCGTTTAATGTAAATCGTGTGATAGGTTGTGGTTACGATTGCGTATTTTTATAGAATTTATTTTATTTTCAAGACTTGTTTGTTGATTTTGTGGTTTAAATTAATCGTAGCCACAGTGGTTTAGAATCTTAAGACTTCAAAAACCGCCGGTGAGCTGAACTTTGAGAAATGTCTCGAATTTAAGGCCAGATGTCGACCTTTGCCGGAAGTTAAAATTCGGCAGATAAGGAAAGACAAAAACAAAAAAGGAAATTGTTATTTTAGTAAAAATATGTACGATTTATGTGACAGGATATGTGATTGCGAAGGGATAAGGGCATTTTATTATTTCGTGTCTTTTGATTTTTTCAGATGACTTTGTGGTGTAAAATATAATAATTAGGAAATTAGGTGTATGTATGTATGTATATATGTATGTATATATATATGTGTGTATATATGTATATATATATATATATATATATATATATATATATATATATATATATATATATATATATATATATATATATATATATATATATATATATATATATATATATATATTGATTTTTATTCCTTCACTGGAAAAATACAATGTGTTTTCATTCAGGGTGTACATCCGTTCACTACTGTCGTTCTGAAAAGAACAGTTTTGCTGACGTTTCGCCAAAATCACATTTGGCATTTTCGAAGCTTTCTTTCTCGCGTCCGAATAGAGACTGAAGTGTTAGTGACTGCGAGGCTTCCTTTTATACCCCCACTCGGGGCCGAAGGTTATATCTGCGCAGGCGTTGGTCGTTATTTATGTCGAGCAGATGTCCTAAACTCTATAGTTTACCAAAAATACACAAACCAGGGGCGCCCATTAGATCTATTGTTAGTGCTGTTAATTCGCCGCTACAAAAACTGGAGAAATACCTTTCTGAAATTATTCAGCCAACTGTAGAAAAAGCTGATTCATTTGTAAAAAACTCGGAGCATTTCACTCGAATTATACGAGATATCGTCCTTGAAAAAAACGATATCATAACAAGTCTAGATGTCAAATCGTTATATCCCAGTATTCCCATCGACAAGCATTAAACAAGATTGCTATGAACGAGGATTTCCAGGCACATATAATACAACTCTCGAAGCATTGCATCAAAAATACTTATTTTTCATTCAACGGGCAAATGTATATGCAAATGGATGATGCTCCAATGAGATCCTCGCTATCACCAGTAGTCGCGAATTTATTTATGATATACTTCGAGAAAGAAGCTCTTGAGAAAGCAAGTTTAAAGCCCAAATTATGGATTCGTTATGTGGATGACATATTTATTATATGGCAACATGGTCATGCAGAGCTCGAAAAATTTCTGACTCACGTAAATTCAATCCACCCCAGAATACAATTTACTCTAAAGTTAGAAGAAAACAACAAACTACAATTTTTAGATGTTTTGGTCACAAAACTGCATAACGGACATTTCTGTCCCGTTCCGTTGTCTGTTCTGGACCGTGTATAGAAAACCAATACATACAGACAGATATTTAAATGCAAAATCACATCATCACCCAGCACAAATTCAAGCTGTGGCAAATACCCTAATATCCAGATCTGTGCGATTAACTGAAACACAGACGAGACAAAACGACCTTAAGGTAATATCTAGTGCTTTAATGAAAAATAGCTACACAACTCGCACCATAGAGAAAGTTATTAATGCACAGGTTTCCCGAACAACGAACAACAAAAATTATGAACCGGGAAAGCAACGGATAGTCTTACCATATGTAAAAGACACAACAGTCAGAATCGGAAGAATTCTTAGGAAACAACATACAAACAATACACAAGCCACAAACAACTATAGGTAAACTACTTGGAAACCCAAAAGATAAAATCAAACTGGAAAACCACGGAGGGTACAATATTCCGTGCCAGGACTGTGAAAAGTTGTACGTAGGGCAAACTAACAGGCGAATATCAGCAAGAGTGGAAGAGCATAAACTCAGCATCAGAAATAAACCAACAACCTCAGCTTTATTTCTACATCAACAGGAAACCGGCCATAAAATAAATTTCGATGGGTGTAGGGAGATTGCCAATATAGAACATTATAAGACCAGAATAATCCGAGAAGCCATAGAAATTGAAAAACAAGGTGATTTGAATAAAAGGGACGAATCATTAAAACTACCAACAGTATGGAAGACAATAATCGACAAATCTAAAATCGCAAAAACTCAAGCGCAATTAGCGCAACAACAACAGCACTATCCGGAAAACATAGATAACGACCAACGCCTGCGCATATATATATATATATATATATATATATATATATATATATATATATATATATATATATATATATATATATATATATATATATATATATATATATATATATATATATATATATATATATATATATATATATATATATATATATATATATATATATATATATATATATATATATATATATATATATATATATATATATATATATATATATATATATATATATATATATATATATATATATATATATATATATATATATATATATATATATATATATATATATATATATATATATATATATATATATATATATATATATATATATATATATATATATATATATATATATATATATATATATATATATATATATATATATATATATATATATATATATATATATATATATATATATATATATATATATATATATATATATATATATATATATATATATATATATATATATATATATATATATATATATATATATATATATATATATATATATATATATATATATATATATATATATATATATATATATATATATATATATATATATATATATATATATATATATATATATATATATATATATATATATATATATATATATATATATATATATATATATATATATATATATATATATATATATATATATATATATATATATATATATATATATATATATATATATATATATATATTGACCCCCCTGAAAAGTTAACCATCAGCCGCCACTGAGTATCCCCCTATTGAAGCTATGAACTTATTGGATAATTTGCTATTAAAAAACAAGGTCAACCCTAATGTTAAGAATGACATATTAGATTTGTTGGCAGTGTGCCTTAAACAACATTATTTTGAATTCAATGGCTCGATCTATGGCTTGTTTCACAGGCACAGAGAGACAACTTAACCTCTTTCTAAATTCTATTAATAAATTACATAAAAATATAAGATTTACTTTAGAATTAGAACAAAACAAGTCCATACACTTTTTAGATTTAAAAATCAGGTACATTAATAATAATCACGATTTTGAAATTTATCATAAACCATCCTATACAGATAGAACGATACCTAATACATCAAACCACCCATTCACACATAAGATGGCAGCTTTTCATAGTTTTGTACATCGTCTAATTAATGTACCTCTGTCAACAGAAAATTTTAACAAGGAATTTAATATTATAAAACAGATTGCAGTTAATAATGGTTGTGACGCAACCATAATAGACAAAATCATAAATAAAAAACAATATAAAAAAGCACTCAATTTTGTCTATCCTAATTTCAATACAAAAGACAATATTAAGTTTAACACATTAACAAAAACCGGAAAAATTAGCACTAAAATAGAGAAATATCTTTAAAAAACAAATCATAAAGTAGCTTTTTGTACTAATAATACTTTAGGTAGATATATTAAGAACAGCAAGTCTAAGGACCAAAAATCAGGGGTATATGAATTAAAATGAACCACATTTTAATTCAAAAAGTATGTGTTGGTCAAACGGGTAGATCTTTTTATAAACGTGTCAAAGACCACAGAATATCATATACTAAACAAAAAACTGATTGTAATTATGCAAAACATTTATTAGAAACAAATCATAATTTTAATAATGAATTTAAAACGTTGCATTCAGCCTATAAAAGTATTATAATTAATAAGAGGAAAAATCATATTATTTTATTGAACGATCAAGTGGACCTAAACGGTTCTCTACTGTTAACCTTTATAGCTAAAATCCGCTAGGTTTAGATAGGTAGACTCTCGTATTACTGTTAAAAAATGTAAAAATAAAAATATAACTGAAATTACTTTTTAATGAAGCAGGCCTAGGCAGCAAAAACGTCAAATTTCCGATACACATTATTCGATTATTTACACCTCTTTGCTTACCTCGGGACATTGCCTATAAATCTTTAGTACTTGTTATGTTTCAGGAGGAACAACCAGAAAATATATAGAAATTCAACCCGGAACTTACAAGCAGACCGTGTATGTGGTTGGAAATATTCCACTCACAATTTATGGATCTGGAGATAGTCCATCAGATGTAAACATAATTCTTAGTCAGCCGGCAGACATGAATGTTACAGCTTGGATTAATCAGGTTGGTGTTTATCGCATAAAGAAGCACTTGTTTAATTAGTATTTATAGAAGTTTCCAGAAAATATCTGAACAGCTCAACACAAAGGTCGATCCTTCCAAAAATTAGAAGGCCTCCTTTCAAATTGATTTAACTTTTTAAATTCAACTTTTTTGGACGCGGATTTCAAACTGTTCTACACTATACAGCAAAAACGATTTTTTAAAAAGTTTTTTATTCATGTTGTACGGGGTAACAATTAAGATCATGGAAAAGTTCAGAAAATTTGAGCGTTTGTCATTTTGAAAAAAACAAATTTTACGCATTTTAATATGGTACGTTACCATGATAATATCAATATATCCATACGTTGTTGCTATTTTATAAGATTCACTACAAAATGCACAATTTGGCTGTCACAATTTTCAGTTGCCATATCTTGAAAACGGCTTTACGAATTCTGATGACTTTGTGTGACTTTTTAGATTTCTTCAGAGTTCAAATTTCCAAATTATAATAGATTGAAAAGATATGTAACGTAGATACTAAACAGTTTTGTAAAACAGAAGAAATTATTATTATAAACTGAGTGAGCCGTTTGTTTGTGATTGCATTGCCCATAAAATTGACAATTTAAAGTTCAAACGCAAGAATTTTATCTGTTTATCGATTAGTGTCGTTTAAGTCCATGTAAACTGACAAACAAAAGTCTTTTTTGGCTTTATCGCAACTGAATAAAAATATTTAACTTTAAATTAACTGAAACAAATATTTAATATAATTACATACCTAAACATGTAGACTAGTCTGTCTACGGAATCTTTCGATACATAATATAAACAATATTATTTAAAGAACCATAAGAAATTTTATCATTTACAGTAAACTGTTTGGTAAAATGGACGACCTCTTTTATAGACTTGTGTATCAGTTGTTATTTTCAGGAGATAAAATGTTTTCAACTGATTGATTTGAGCTTCAAAATGTAAATTTTTTGAGCAATACAAATACATACTCCTTAGTTCACCAGAATCAATATTTCTCCTATTTTAGAAAAGTGCTTATTACCTACGTTAATTTTTTTCAAATTTTGATTTCGAATAAACAAAACTCTTTAAACACTTTAAATAGGTTTTCGAAATCTAAATAGAATGTAAAATACCGTTAAGGTATTTTCGAAGACACTAAAATTTTATGTTGAGTGTATTTCCGGTCAAACAGTAGTAACTAAAAACCCAACAAAACGTCTGGTGACAGTGACATTACACCTTGGTAACGTATCATATTGAAACGCACAAAATTTGTTTTTGTCAACACAACTTTTTGTACCCATACATGACGTTATTGGGTTATTGATCACTCCTTGAAAAATAATAATAATAATAACAAAAATAATAATACTAATAATAGCATCCTCAAGATTTTGAACATCATTCTAGCAGCATTTAGTTTGGTGTATGACATCCTTGAGAAGTTCCACACACTCATCTACTGCTCTGCCATCGCCGCCCTTAGAAGGCATAAACAACAAGTTCAGTCTCAGAAGAAAACAAGCAAAGCTACCCACCAACAAAAATCCATATGGCAGAAAAGACTTGAGAAGAAAATTGACGATTTGAGACTGGAACTAGGAAGACAGAGAATTTTGGAAGAATTAACACCCCTCCAGCAGACTTAAGACGCGCATTAAGAAGATAGGTACAAAATCCACCGATCTCAACCATCAACAAAAGCTAGATGAGTATCAAGATACAATAAAGCAAAAACTAACAGCTAAAGCGAAACGTTTGCAGAGATACAACAAATGCTCATAGAGAAAACAACAGAACTGGCGTTTCAACACCAATCAGAGACAGTTCTATCGGGATATCAGTAACACCAAAGATCAAACCAATACTGTGAAGATGCTCCCGAGCAAAGAGCATTTGACCGATTATTGGCAAAACTTCTTGAAAAAACTAAAAGAGCATAACCGAAATGCTATCTCAACGTGATCAAATTCACCACAATGGAATTTGACTCTGTCATCAAGGAGGAAGATAGCAGCTTTATTAATGGAACGAGCAACTGGAAGTCGCCAAGATTCACAATTTCTGGTATAAGAAATTTAAAGTCCTTCTGATGACTCGTCATTTTACCAAAATATTGCATCATCCGGAGATCACCCCCGAATTTCTAATGCTAGGCACTAAAACTATGCTACCCAAAAGCAATAGGACAGAAGACCCGTCTCAGTAGAAGCCCATCGCCTGTTTGCCAATCATGTACATATTGACAGTCATAACCTATTAGCCGAGAAACCGAAGGCATGCATTCGAGACCATTAATGATGCAAATAAAGTGTCGGTCAAGAAATATCTTTAAACCAGTGGTGGCCCGTCGTTCTTTAAATAATATAGCATTCCTTTTTGACTATACGCACTTCAGATAATTAAAAAATGTAACTATGCTTAATGAACTTTTATCTATATTTGTCTGTTTTCTTTCGTGTACCGCACTTCTATATCTCTTTTGTGTTGCAAAAACGGCGAACTTTCGAATTTTAAAATGATTTAATTTTGATTTTTCTTTATCGATTTACCTATAAATATACTTTTTCTTGAGTTCTGTCATTAACGGTTCCCGGGCTACCGCCTACGTCCACTGTTATTGGACCACCCAGTATAGTGATACACGATTTACAAGTCCAGATTTTATAAGGGCAGCCAGCATCAGGTCCAGTGAACGAGATTTATCAAAATTTTAATTTATGCAGTTCGACTTTGTTCTACTCGGGTATGCCAAAAGTGGCCGTCTGTCTCCGTTTGTCATATTACTTTATACAAGGGCCGTCATGGTGAAATACTATACAGGGAGTTTCCTAATTGCGTGCCCATGTTAAAGGGGGTGTTTTTATGTCCTAAAAGTCTTAACTTTTGAGATACAGGATGGTAAAGTTTAAAAAGAAAATATTTTTTTTCATCCCACTTCTGATGCTATTGTAGATAACTGCATGAAATTTGATACATGTCTTCTATGTATTAAGAAGCGTACGGATTTATCCAGGTCAATTACATATGCACGCCACTGGTAGAAATTTCAAAAATTGATTGTTAATAAAAAATACCCTTTTATGCATAAAAATAAGGATTTAAATTTGAAATAAAAAAAATGTTTTTTTAAAACCCTGTATTTCCAAAGTTAAGACTTTTAGGTTCATATTAAACTTTTTTCTTAAAAAGGTCCAAGAATCACCCCCCTTTAACATTAGCACGCAATTAGGAAACGCCCTGTATAGTACTTCACAATGACGCCCCCTGTACAAAGTAATATGACAGACGGAGACAAACGGTCACTTTTGGCATACCCGAATAGCCCAAAGTCGAACTGTATAAGTTAAAATTTTGATAAATCTTTTTCACTGGAATCAGTCCTGGCTCCCCTACTATAACTACATTGATGTGATTGTAAATATGAGTTCTGTAGTTTCTCAAATATTAATTGCAATATTAGATATTTTTGACACCTGGTATTGAACAGAAAATTAATTAGTTTGAAGAAGTTTATTGACAGCTACTTTATGAACAATTTTACAAAATATATGAAAAAAAACTAAGCTATTTTTGAGGTTGACGACTGTGATTCTAATGGTTCAATTCCGTCTAAATCGTTGTCTTTTTCTGAAAATAATGAGGTTTCGTCATCACTACTTGAAGATCCCAGTGTGATAACTAAATCGTCAATAACCGTTTCAATTTTGCCATCTACTTCCCAGTATTTATCTTCAATAGAACGAACATGTTTAACATACGATTTCCAATTTTCAGCCGATATTGAGTCAATCGCTTCTAATATTATCTTATTAAAATCTTTAATTGAAAGTTCACCAGTGTTGGGCTCTCGAATATATTTTTTTACTCCTGCCCATGCAAGTTCAATAGGGTTGAGGTCGCACATGTATGGAGGCAGCCTTAAAGGTGTATGACCGAGGTTACGTAAAAGACCGTCATTTTTATATTTTTTTCTCTAGGCTTGTTGGCTGATATTACTTCATATAATTAATATTTTCTCCATGTTGGATCACATACAAGACTGTTCAATTTAAGCCACGATATCATATGAGCTTTTGTAGAGTATTTAGTTGGAACATTATCTTCTATGTGAGAATGATAAGACGCATTATCGATTACCACGACTGATTTGGGAGGAATGTTAGGTAGAAGCTTCTCGAGCAACCACTTTTCAAAATTATCTCTATTCATCTGTCCATGATAGTCTCCAGTTGTTAGTCCAGAGCGAAAAACTAAAGCAGCCCCTGGAACAAATCCGTCTTCTGAACCAGCATGAACTATAATAAAGCGACTACTAGAGCGGATTCCCTGAACAACATCTATAACACTTTCACTTTGCCAGTATTTGTTCACTGTCATATCATTATCTACCCAGGTTTCGTCTAGATACACAATACTGCGTCCTTCTTGCCTATATTGCCTTACAGTCATTCACCCGCCAATGAAAAATATTTGGTCTCTCAATGAGCAATTTTCGTTTATTTTGGCACTTCAGCAAACAAAATCATTTGATCGTAAAAGCCGATTTAAGGTTTTATACCCGTACGGAAAATCTATTTTGTTCTTTACAGCACGAAGCAGGGGTTTGCTTCGTGCTGTAAAGCACGAAGCAAACCCCTGCGGAACCTTCTTCAAGTTTATATAAAAATCCTCTATTGTTCGTCGAATTACTTGAAAATCAGCATCGTCAATTTTATCTTTGTATGATAATCGGGGTCTTTTTTTAACAAGAAAATTTTAAAGGTGAAGTAGAACATGAGCGATCATTTGATTCTCTTTGAATTTTTCTTACATCACTTTCCAAAACACCAATGTAAAATGCAGCGCGTTCTGTTCGATTTTATATTGGAATAATCAAACTATTATTTTTAGCTTCTCTAGTACAAGCCTCTGTAATGCTCGTAATAACTTCACGTGAACCGCTTCGAATTGTTTTTCCTCTTTTGCTCGCCATCGTTACTTCGAAATAATAATTCAAATTCAACGCAACGCATTTATAAAGAAATGAAAACAAATGCTCGAAATATATAAGCGCCACTGGAAATAGCTAGAACCTTCTAGCGGCAAGTGCATAGAGACTCTAGGCACATCCCAATTACAAGTGGACCAGTGCGAACTTTGCTAAATCCTCGATTAATTTTCCGTACCGCTTAGCTGGCGCACTTTATAGGTGAAGCGGCAAGCTATTACAACAAATAAAATAACATAACATTTATTTGCGTACA
Organism: Kuschelorhynchus macadamiae; assembly: GCA_030620095.1. Taxonomy (NCBI): domain Eukaryota; kingdom Metazoa; phylum Arthropoda; class Insecta; order Coleoptera; family Curculionidae; genus Kuschelorhynchus; species Kuschelorhynchus macadamiae. Next base: position 116,420 of record JAUTXW010004462.1, on the reverse strand, counting down.
CAAATTTTACTTTTCCGCTTGCTTAAGACTATGATATACTTTATTTTAACGACCGTTCGGTTTTCTTTCGTGTCCCGCACTATAACAACTTATCATGGAGTCTGTGGTACTTAAGCAGGCATAGAAAAACTAACGCAACATACACACTACTTTTATAGACTATAAAAAGGAGTTTGACAGTGTACCACATTTCTGGCTCATAGACGTAGTAGGAATATACAAAATTCACCATATGATCATTAATTTCCTGACAACTATCAAGCACGAGTGGAGAACGAACTCGAGGATCTATAATGTCGACCAACTTCTTACCACAGATGAGATACACATCAAAAGGGGAATTTACCAAGGAAACTCGTTAAGTCCACTTTGGTTCTGCTTACCGATGAACCCCATCTCCACGTTGCTCAACAATACAAGACATGGCTTCAAACTGCATTAATGGTAATGTAGCCGTACCTAATGGAGAAATAGTTCTAGTGATGAATCAAGGAAATACCTACAAATACCTAAGATTCCAACAAGCTAGACTGCTCCAGAATAAGCAAAAAAACACCAAGCTGAAAGATCAGTACGTTCAAAGAAAGCGAGCTCTTCTGAAGACAGAACTGAACGCTGGAAATCTTATTACAGCAATTAACACCTATGCTGTGCCCGTGCTGACCTACAGTTTCAGAATCTTGAAATGGACTAACACGGAGCTAGAGGGACTACAACAAACTACTCGCCTAATGATGAACAAGTACAGTCTTCGAATGACCTTACCACGAGGAGAAGGTGGAAGATCCCTTATTGACTTGACCAATTTGCACTCCCGACAGATGCAAAAATTGAGAGATTTCTTCACCAACAAGGCACAAATGTCAAGCTTCCACCGCATAAAGACCTTAGGTGACAACTCGTACTCTCCACTCAATCTCGCAAGTGACGACATCATCCTAAAGTCACTTTCAGATGCCGACAAACAAGAACAGTAGGGTCAAATGGCACTGCACGGCCGACATCACAATGACTTGAATCATCTACACATAGATAACGAAGCATGCAACAGGTGGCTTAAGGATGGACAACTATTCCCAGGGACAAAAAGATTTATGATGGCAATTCAGGACCTAGTTATTAATACACGAAATTCATTATCAAAGATCGGTCCGTTGAATCCGATAAGTGTCGAAAATGTTGCGAGAGATCAGAGACTATACAGCATATAACATCTGACTGCACTTACCTAGCAAACACGGACTACCTCCAGGGACATAACCAGGTGTATAACATCATACACCAGAAGCTTGCCAATAAATACGGGCTCCTGAACACCTTTCTGTCCAATTATAAATACCAACCTAGTTCAGTGCTTGAAAATAAAGCCTTCAAACTGTATTACGGCCGGGCAATTATCACCGACAGACGGGTGACGAATAATTGGCCTGATGTGGTACTGTTAAATAAGAAAACAAAGACAGGTTATTTGGTAGATGCCGCTGTGTTGAATACATATCGAGAGAAAGAGGCCAAATATGCGGAGCTGGCCAGATATACAGCAGATGTGGCGACTGAATAAGATTCATATGATATCGATCATCGTATAATTAACTGGACTAGTTCCAAAAACTCTAGAACAGAACCTGGGAATTATAGGACTGCATACTAACATCTTCATCGACATGCAGAAGGCAGTCCCGCTCAGTACTTGCCACATAGTGAAAAAATTCTTACAGGACAACATATAGAACTAATAGAAACCAGTCCACTTCCTTTGATGCATGCATCCGAGATGAACTTGCAGCCCAACATTTGTGGAGAAATTGATTGTTAATTTCGATAACATTAATAATAATAATAAAATTTATTTAACTATGCAGAGCATACATTGAAAAGGCAAAAGTGTAGATCAACAGAACGAAACAATGGGTTAATCTGTTTTTAACACCTATTCTTAGAAAAATAAAGTAAATACTCTTGCAAAACAACAAGAAAGAATTTAAAAACATATCGATTAAAGGAAAGAACCTAATTAGTTCACATTATTGCATAATAAACTTAGTGAAATCACAAAGATTGTAGATATTGTCATGTGGATATTATTTACTTGTAATTAGATAAATCTTACGAAATGAGGGTTTGTATGAAACAAAGGGGATAGCGAATTAGAATTACAGTTTAGTTAGATTAAAGGTAAAGGATCTCTCAAAAATGCGTACCGGCATTTCCCCCTTAAAATGTAAATTTAAATTATTAACATCCTTTCTAAAAGCAATGTCATTATACAAAGATTTAGGACATTGCAGCATTTATGGATATATCGTTTGGTTTTCATATTTACCCATCTGGTCTCTTTGGCGTATGCCTTAAATTAGCTTAAGGGAGAACTGCACGCAAAAAGTAAAAAATCAGCGACAAGGTCTAGTCGAGTTGAAAGTAAGATGAATAGGTACCTACGCATTAAAAAAAATTTCCTGCACGTCCGACCTCAAAAAAATGTGTTATGTATAGGTAATTTAAATTACATTTCGGTTAAAAATGGGTTCAAAAGGGTTCACGCGCTGCAGAAATACAAAGACATGAACACGATTTACCATTTCAAATTTTGCAGTTACGTAGACAAAGGATCAATGTAAGGCGGTAAAGAGCCATTTTGTGGAAAAAAAATTATATGCGAAGGCATGTGCGTCAAAAAGTGGTTAAAAAATGGTCGAAAATAGACAAATTTACTTTTATTTTATAACTCTAGATTTGATTTTTTCATAAAAAATCGCATTTAGCGCCCAACTATACATATTTCCCTATTAAAATCACATTGAAGCTAATACATATCTCTTATAGTTTTAATATAATATTGCAGCGGCAGAAAACTTGCAAATGATCCATATTACTGCATGCAGTTCCTCCTTAAGTAGTATTTTTGTATCTTTTTTATATATTACGGCGTGTCAACTCTCAAGCAAGGACCATATATCGCGCCACAGTCTGCAAACGTTGACAAAATCCGGAAATCACATACAATTTTCTTTAGATATTAATTAAGACTGTTCTTAGAATTATATAACCCCTTTAGCTTTCCAAGTGATTTCTTTATACACATATTGCTTATCAAATCTTAGTTTGTGCTACAAGATTGCATCCAAATTTTTAGCCTCAGATTTTATGGGTAAGACTTCATTTCCAATTGTAATATCTATGTATAGATTCGAACGTATATGTCTATGGGCTTGATAAACAATGTTACAACAGATTTACGAGGATTTAAATCTAGCGCAAAATCTCCAAAATTTTTTCAATTATTTTAAGGTCTTTGTTCAAATGGTTACAAGTATTTGCTCACAGAGATGGTGCAAAAGAATGATACACTTGGGTATCTTACAATTTTCAAGGAATCAGAAATTTTACTAGTATACAAGATAAATAAAATAGGTCCCAAAATATAGCTTTGTGGTACTACTCTTTTAATAATTAAATATCCGAATTGTACGTTGTTTGAAACCACTGTTACTTAAAAAAAAAACATATCTCTGTTTTTTTATTTATTTATTTATTTATTTACAATAAATTACAATTGAAAAAAAATTAAATTAGGACAGTTATTACTGAATACCTTTGATGACACCTAAGTACTAGATACACCTGTGTGTGTCAAATGATAGTGTCTAATCAAATAACAATGTTTATTATCTAAAACATTTTTGCAACAGAGAATTACATGACAAGGTTACATAATAACATACACACACTTACAATACATATGTATAGGTTTTAACTAGCTAAACAAAACAGCAAATATCTGAGAAAAAGTTTTCATATATATATACTTGTTACAAAGTTTTTTGAATTTTTTCTTACTATGGATCTCTTTGATTATGTTTGGTAGCAGATTATAGCTTTTAGGACCCAGGTAATTTATTATTGTTAGGTAGTACAAGATTTTTATTTTCTTTTGAGCGGGTACAATATGCATGATTGACATAATTTTTTTTCTCCTTGTGAAAATGAAGAAACATACATATCAGATAGGTCAGATATATATTTCTAATATTACATATTTCCTCTGTAAAAATCAAAGATGTTGGATACAATCTATTCTTTCTATAAATTATTTTTAATATGTACTTTTGTATTGTGTTTAGTTTATATAAGGCATTATTATATAGTCCTCCCCATACTAGAATTCCATAACTCAACAAAAATTCAACAAGAGCTTTATAAATCATTACAAGAACTTTTTTGTTTAAAATTTCTCTAAATATGTAAAATTTATAAATCAACTTTCGCACCGTATTTGACAAGTAGTCAATATGTGGTTGCCATTTAAGGAAATTGTCTATTATGATACCTAGATACTTTATGTTCGATACTTCGTTTATTTGTTTGTTTTCTAATTCAATATGTGAAAAATTTGGTCTGGTGGCTGTTGTCAGAGAAAAGGCAATATAATTTGTTTTAGTTAAATTAAGTGACAATTTATAAGTTTCCAGCCAGGTTTTTACTTTTTTCAAACCATTGATTACCATCTCTCTGCCTTCAACCCAGTCCTCACCAGCAAAAATCAAGGCTGTATCATCAGCATAGGAAATCACCGACTCACCAACCTTTAATTTTAGAAGTGAGTTTATGTAAATGATAAATAGAATCGGGCCTAGGACTGTGCCTTGTGGCACCCCAGTCTTAATAACCTCTTTATTGCTAAGAATACCGTTTATTCTTACAACCTGATGTCTGTCTCTTAGATAGCTACGTATTAACCCTAATACGAGTCCCCTCACTCCGTAACGATCAAGAACTTCAAGGAGTTTATTATGGGGAAGCGTATCAAAAGCCTTTGCCAAATCAATAAAAACTCCTATACATTTTTTACTGTCATTCAGGCTGTTGGCTACTTCTGTTGTGAATATATGCAATGCATTTACAGTACTGCTGCCCTGCAAAAACCCATACTGATTTTGAGATAAAACATTGTTATTTTGAAAAAAAGAAATTAATTTACCTTTTGAGCATTTCTCAAATAGTTTTGCAAAACAAGAAATCAAACTTATGGGTTAATAATTTCCAACGACTGCCCTGTCGCCACTCTTAGGTATAGGGCTTACAACAGATATTTTAAAATCAGACGGAACTATACCTGTCTCAAAAATTTGATTTATTATGTAAAGTAGAGGAATTAAAATTTCTTCGTGGGTCTATTTTACTATATTAGAAGTTACTCCATCATAACCCGGAGCACTATTATTCTTTAAAGTGGAGATGTAGTGTATTAATTCATTTCTAGTAATTGGTATTAAATATAGAGATACAGGCACAGCTTCACCCAATTGACATGGTTCATTTGAAATAGGGTTTTTTTCCATTTCTGAGCCTATATTAACAAAGAAGTTATTACAATAAGTCGCCATATCAGTGCCATTCAAAAAACAACTACCATTTTAATTACTTATATTAATTCGTGTTTTATTTCAATCCTTTGAGTTAGTAGCATCTTTGATAAGTTCATACACTTTTTTCAGGTCTGATGAGCTTTTTTTAATTTCATTTTTATAATAATGGTTTTTTTGTTTAGTGATTAATTTATTTAGATAGTTTCTATAGGCTTTGTATTCAGCTTCGGTTCTTTTAAATAATTTTGTATTAAAGTAATAGCACTTAAATGGAACCTCAGATACTTCAAAAGAACAAACAACATTTCAAGGTTAATAGTATCGAACGGTTTGAAATAATCAAGCGGAACCAACGCAGTACATTCGCCTATATCAGTTATCGGTCACATTCAAGAGGGCGGTAGCGCAATAATGATCATTCCTATAAGCGGGCTGAGTGTCATCTATTGAGTTATTTTTCTCTATATATTCAACTATTTGGCCCTTTAACACCCGCTCTACTATCTTTGATAATGTGGGTAGTAGTAGTGTCAAAACGTGCGCTAACTTCCACTCTGAAGGAAAAACTGAATTCATAACATACAAATTTAACAAGTTGCAAATAGAAAATCGAAATACGATTTTTTTAATAAACGGTTTTTTCCAAATAGGGTAGAAAATTCGAATCCGAAAGGGTTAATTTTTAAATTTGAAGAAATGACTAATAATTGAAAAGGTCAGTCTTTGTGTTAAGTAATTCGTTTGATGCTTGACTTGTATATACCAAGTTGTAACATGTTGCACTAATTATTTATACCATTAACTTCAAAATTGTTATTAATAACCGTCATAAAAGCTTTTTTTCTGAATGAAATGATATTTCTTCTTCTTCAGATCTCTGAATCAAATTACACGTTTTGTTATATTGTACGAGGAAAAATTAAAAATTGGGTAACTGTGTACATTCGTTAAACATGTATATAACCGTGATCTCAAAGCTAGACAACAGATATTTTCTAGTTTAAGGGATTGGGATACGGTTTGGTCCAATATATGTATACAATCACTGTTTGGGACACATGTATTTTTAAATAAAGGCTGTGTAGAAACTGCTATAATATTAGAGCAAATAAAAAAACTGAACCTCGATTTTCTGTTCAATGTGTCTTAGATACACGTACATCTGTTTTCATTCATTCATTCACTAGGCTGAATACATTATTTTATAATATCTATATCATGTAAGGGTGTTTCAAAAATTGAAGTTGTAGTAAGTCAATTATTGTGAATGACAAACTGATACTCTCAACACTACTAAATGTAGCATTAAGGGGTTTACAAAAATTACATTAAATGCTCTGAATTGAATGGGACCAAGATTTTACCTTCGAAGTGAAAAAGAACTCCTTCCATTACCAAAAGATGGATGGAGGTCTATCCAAAGATTTCACATTCTTACGCAATCCAAAGATAGAGTCGTGAAAGCAAAGGGAATCCCCTTAGTTTCAGGTCTTTGGGACTCGGCTGTACAACCCTGCCCTGGATTGTGCACAGCTTCTCGGGCAATACATTTGCAACTATTGTACTTATAGAGCTTTTCTCCTCTTTGCATGACCGAGAGAGACCCGTGGAAGTTCCAAAAACCCAGAGAAGCTGTCTTAAAATGTAATCCTCTATTTTCATCCAAAATACATTGTAGCACCTTTGTCTGGGCATTATGTGATACGAAATGCCTTACGTTCTCTGGCACCACCTTTGTGACAAGCAACTATGTCATGAGGTTCCAAACCTACAAACTCATTTGACCTGTATATTCAAAATATGTCTGGCAGTAATTATAAAAATGTTTTGATATTTTGCCTGCCTCCAGGTCTATTGAAGATGACAACTTCAACTATAGTTAAAAGCAGTGTTATCGTGAGGATCAACGACAAACTTTTTAAGTTTGTTTTTCTTTTATTAGGTGTAATCATATCCTCCGCATAAAATCCGGAAGATGAATTAGATAGACCTATGATATTTTCATATGAAAAAAAGAGGATAAACATATAAATACCAGCAGTTGCAAAAAGGGACAAATTATTTACTCGAAAACAATTTTCGGATTTTTTGCATCCACAAGCGAAAAAAATGGTATTAAATCTACTAAAATATTAGGAAAATGAAAATTCACCGGCCATTATCCAGGAGACAGTAGCAAAAGCTCTGGAAATCGGTATAAGGACTGTGCAGAAAATTGCGCAAGAAAAAAAGCATAATTTACTACCGAAGAAGATTAACACACGTACACGGAAAAAACCAAAAACAAAAGACGCAAAATAAAAAGATTTTCATGCATCTACTGCAATCCTAACGCAATTTTGCAATGGTAATTTTATGTAAAATCCGCCTCTGTTTATTTTTTATGAAACATACTTATTTGACAGTTCGTACGTGTAATGCTGTGACTAGTGCCCATAAATAGGAATAATTATAATTTGAAACGTGCACGAAAAAAGCCAAAGACAGAAGACTTAAGTGACAATGTAAAAATGAATGCTCGTAATGCAATTTACGATTTATACACATCAAAAACTAATACAACCCTTCAAGTTTTAAAACATAAAACTAAAATCGCTGTCAAAATTAATAAAAACGTTGGGTTTTCGATGTAAAAAGGACTGTAATCGAAGATTTTTAGGCGAGTTGCCACATATAGCGTACAGTCAGCGTATCCAGTTTTTAAAGAAATACACGGAAAATGTTATTTCGAAATTTAGAAAAGTGGTATTTTTAGACGAGACTTGGATATTTTCTAATGGAATTGGTTCGAAATCTTGGCAGGACGAGTCTGTAAAAAGTGTCAAGGGAAAAAAGGGATGTGGGACGGGAAAACGGTTCATTATTTTGCATGTAGGTTCTTCAACAGGATTTCTCCCAGGTGCAAGTTTACTGTTTTCTTTAACATCCAAAAGTATGGGCTACCATGATAATATGAACTGTGAACTGTTCGAAAAGTGGTTAAAAGAACAACTCATTCCAAATTTAGATGCCCCATCTTTAATCATTCTGGACGATGCATCTTATCATTCAAGAATCTTAAATAAACAACCTACTTCATCCCGGAAGAAAAGTGATATTTATGATATGATATTACCCAATATGCTGAAACTAGAACTTCTTTTAATGGCAATTAAAAACCAACAATATATGCCGTAGATGAAATATTACGAGAAAATGGATATGATGTTTTACGATTGTCGCCATACCATTGCCAGTTTAACGCAATAGAATTAATATGGGCTACGTAACAACGTAAACGATAGTTTTACATCAGATGAAGTGCAAATTGTTTGGCAAGATTCATTAAATTATATTACGCCGGAGTACTGGAAGAAATCTGTGGAACATACGGAGAAATTAATATGGGATTGGTCGAATCGAGAACGAGTTCTAAATGTCGAAATAGCACCAATGATCATTGCGCCATTTGAGGACGACTCAGAAGATGCGGACTTTTTAACTGATGATGATATTGTTTAGTCTATAAAATTAAAAATTTTCTGAAGGATTATATTAGTCTTTGACGTGTATAAATCATAAATTGCATTATGACTATCCATTTTTGCATTGTAACTTAAGTCTTTTCCCTTTGGATTTTTTCGTGTACATTTCTTAATCTTCTTCGGAAGTAAATTATGTTTTTTTTTCATGCACAAGTTTCTGTACATTCCTTATAGCTATTTTCAGAGCTTTTGCCACTGGCTCCTGGATATTAGCCAGTGAATTTTAATTTAAAAATGTTTTTATTAGATTTGACACATTTTTTGCTTACTTTTTTAGTACATTTGTAACTTTGTAGGCAATAAATAAATAGTTATAGAATACTTGTTCCAATTTTAAAGCGTGTTTAAAATAAGTAAATTTTTTTATTAATTATAAAACCAAATTTGATATATAAAAATCGGTAAAATCGCTTTACCACATATATATATCTATATATATATATATATATATATATATATATATATATATATATATATATATATATATATATATATATATATATATATATATATATATATATATATATATATATATATATATAGCCTGTATTTTGCGCATGCATGGCCTTTGATTTTAGACTGAAATTTGAAGAAATCGGATAAGTAGTTTTTTAACTATGCCGCGAACAGACAGACTGATGGACAGACCAACCTACAGACTGGCGGAATTGAGAAAACATGTTTTCCGGCATCTAGGGATCCGTAAACGTAAAGATCTGAAAAAATCTCACGAGGGAAGTAATAACTAATTATCTTGTGTTTTTAACAAAAGTGTATAATATTTTTGCAAAATAAAATTTTTTTCTTATCACAATACAAAAAAAAACAAGTTTTCTTTGCACAGGGGTGGGCCACATTTAAATAAATGACTCTGTATAAGTGGTTAGATTTTTAGGTCAAGCGGGCCTCATAATTTTTGGTGATTGGTAAAAAAAATCTCACTTTCATTAAGTGGCTGTATAAACAGAACATATCCTGATTGTTCCACTGATTCGAACCGCCTTCCGACTTTATTAAGGCGCTTGCCATTTTGTGTATTTTTATTTTTGCCAACCAAAAAATTTTAACCAAATAAATATTTAGCGAATTTCTTATTTAGTCCCTGGCATTTAATATATAAAATAATATTATTATTATATTACATAATATTTTTCTGCTTGTATATTTGTAAATAGCCCATCGAGATTTAATAGCTCGGTAAAAGAATCACACAACATTTTGGTATTCACTGTGTTTTCTGATTAGATTCATAATGTTGGTGACCTTTGGACCCGCACGATAAGACCACATTCGACTATAAGATTAAATTTTAAAAGTTCATTTTTACTTATTTTTATTTTTGCTATTTTCTTACCTCAGGCAAATTGTATAAAACCTGTTACACTAAAATCTAACCTTAACTAAATATATACTACGTTCGACTCCGGAGAGCCACTATCCAAAATCTAGGGCTCGGGGCTCTAATACAAAGTGCCTTGATTCCGTATTGCATTCACAATAATTACCCAACTGCAACTTTTGAAAAACCCTGTATCCCTTGATATACTGCGGATATGATGTTAGAGATCGTCCAGCCTACTGAGGGAAACAAATATATATATATATATATATATATATATATATATATATATATATATATATATATATCTTAAACACTTTGATTTAATCTTGTAATATTTCCTACTCATTCTGTATTGAATACCTGGGTATCCAGCCTAACGAGTCAAACAGTATACATATCTTCAAAACTTCGAAAAGAACATCTTTTCGGTCCAGTTTTTCAAATTCTATTTAATGTTATCATAACTTCTAAACACCCTGAATACCCGAGTGTCTCACAGTGTGTTTGGATATATTAGACCTAAGCCTATCCGAAACACTTAAAAAAGAAAATCTTCGCACTCTGGTTTTTGTTTCACGGAGATACAAATTTTGACAAAAAAAAGGTAGTTCTAACTTTTCTACAATAAAACAAAGCATGTAATTTTAAACACAGCTCCCTGAAGACGATTAAACAACCCCTCAGCAGATTTTTTTTTAAATTGGTTCATTGGTAACAAAAAATATGGGATTTTGAACTTGAAGACATTAATAGTTGACCAGTGTATTAAATAAATTTTAATTTTTTGTTGAAACGCCATCCTATATAATATTCAATAGAAAATAAGCAGTATATTTTTAAGTAAAATAGAAAATAATAATTAAATTTTCTATTAAAATGTAATTGAACTAATTTTTTATGAACATCATGGCGTTGTGTGGCGTCAGAGCTAGATATCTGAATACATATGAAATTGTAGAGAGTGTTTTAAAGGGCCAAATATGACTAATGAAATTTAAGGTAAATCCTGATGGAAAACGATATAAGATCGGAGACCCAGCATACAAAATCTATAGCAAATGTGCTTCCAAAGTCGATACCATCGGAGGATCTTGTAGTTCGATTTTTTGGATTACTGCCGATCATGTCCAAATCTACAACTTACAAGTTACCAATTTCTATTCATCGAACGGTATAGGACAATCTGTTGCCTTAAAAACAGATGCCGATAGAATTAGACTTTCAGAACTTAAGTTGGTTTCTTGTCAGGTAAGTCTTTAAAATTCTTAATTGTGCTAAATTAGAGAGGAACTTTGGTCTTTTTAACACCTGATTGCTTTCATGGTTTCGGATTAAAGAGCATTTTTCTTAAGGTTTTTTTGTCAGTTTTCACATTAACAGGATTAAATTTACAGAACAATATTCGAGTTTACAAAATAAAAAAAAAACGTTTCCATATTTTCTCTAACGTAATCTTTAATATTAAACAAGGATTTGAACGATATATAAGGTTTCAGACTTATTGTCGATCATCTTCAGCCTGCAACTTATTTTTCCAAAACCAAAATTTCAAATTGTGTAATTAAAAAAAATAAATATTTTAATAATAATAGTTATTACAGATAATACTTTAATCACCTTCTCGACCATTGTCTTAATAAAAGTTTGAACTAAAATCAGTAAGTAAAAAAACTTTCGATATTTAAAGTAAAACGAACAAAACGATATGTTTTTGTTCGTTTTTACCGTCCGGTTCCTTCAGACCTCGCGGACCAAGATCCGTGCATCAGATTTTATATGGTTTGTTCCGCTGAATGACCTGAAAACTGAAATACCGTTGATATCCGTAGTTTACTTACTATAAAAGTGATATAGATACGGATGAACAACAATAATAAATAAAATAAAAGTTTAAAGGCTGCTTTTAATTATTCAAAGTTTGTTCATTACATTTCATCTAAAACATCTAAAAAACAGTTATATTTTTTTTTGTGGGTACATCTATTTTTAAATGTTTCTTTATTGTTACTACTGAATAAACAATCATGGTAAATGTGAATCCAAAAATGTATTCTGATATCACTTTTTTTAAAGGATACTTTATATGCTGGCTCCGGAAAAGCTGGAGTCTTGCAACGAGTATATGTAGACAATACGTATGTTGAAGGAGATGTGGACTTTGTATTTGGTGGAGCATCTGCGGTATTCAGTAATGTTACTTTCCATGCGGTTTCTGATAGACATCCCTCTGAAGCTTTCGTATTTGCTCCTAATACTGACCCAAGGAATAGTTTTGGATTTTTGGTCCTTAATTCTCTTATTACAGGTACCGTATCTTGATTAAAATAATTAAAAAATAGTAATTTGAAATAGTTTGTTTGATAATTATTGCACGAAAATATATTTAATTAAAAAATATATGTATAATAGCAGAAATATATAATTTCTGCAGGTGCTATACGGCCTACAAGAAGAATTGCTTTCGATTATGTCACAGGGTACCCTCTTACGATCATGATTTCTGGGCATCTACCCTCATCAAGCAGGCTTGTATCCAGGGTGATCTGATATAACAGATTGCTCGATATGACAAAATCGAAAACGAAACGTCTATCATACTGAAAAAGTACTACATGCTAAGTGTAACACTTAGCACCACCTATTGAGGCTCCGGTGATTTCCGGCTGCAGACCCATAGATAATTTAAAAGTATGCACTAGCACCATCATGCGGAGAGTAGATACTAAAAATCGATAAAAATGCGCTTTCACACATCTTTATCAAAAGTTCTTGGCCGGAAAAGATATATGTATAATAGCAGAAATATATAATGTCCGCAGGTGTACAAAATATAGTTTTATTTTAACATTTGAATTAGAATATGTATAAATAAAGTCTAAGACATTCTTTGAAACAAAACGGCAAATTGATTATACAAAAAGGGTGTTCTCAAGTTGAGGTTTATATACAAAAAACATTTGGCAGTTTTCTAAAAATTTTTTGTGAAATAATAAGATATTTAAAAAAACAAACTTAAAAATTTATTTTTCGTTTTTGGGAAGCCATGTTACCTCCCTAGAACACACAATATATATATATATATATATATATATATATATATATATATATATATATATATATATATATATATATATATATATATATATATATGTATATATATATATATATATTTATGTATATATATATATATATATATATATATATATATATATATATATATATATATATATTTTCAGCGTTCTTGCGAACCGCTGAACGGATATGGATGAATTTTTTTTTTAAATGTAGATTTGTTTATCGCTAAAAACGCCGCGATGTAAGTTTTTATTAAAATTTTAGTTTTGAGCATATACAGGGGCCAACAATGAGAATAATTGTTCTCCAGAATATTTGAAAAACCCTGTGTATATATATATATATATATATATATATATATATATATATATATATATATATATATATATATATATATATATATATATATATATATAAAAATTGCGTTCTTAGGATTTCTGGTGCATCCTGTATGACATTTATTCTACTTTAATATGCAAGAACGGCACTTTTTTATTTGCAAACCTAATCGCTAGATGGCGCGATATGTCGTTGTGCAAATCGCGAAACACAGCTCCCCGTAATATTGAATACCGGCACGACTTCAGTTGTATCGATAAAAATGCGCTTTCACACATCTTTATCAAAAGTTCTTGGCCGGAAAAGATATATGTATAATAGCAGAAATATATAATGTCCGCAGGTGTATAAAATATAGTTTTATTTTAACATTTGAATTAGAATATGTATAAATAAAGTCTAAGACATTCTCTGAAACAAAACGGCAAATTGATTATACAAAAAGGGTGTTCTCAAGTTGAGGTTTATATACAAAAAACATTTGGCAGTTTTCTAAAAATTTTTTGTGAAATAATAGGATATTTAAAAAAACAAACTTAAAAATTTATTTTTCGTTTTTGGGAAGCCATGTTACCTCCCTAGAACACACAATATATATATATATATATATATATATATATATATATATATATATATATATATATATATATATATATATATATATATATATATATATATATATATATATATATATATATATATATATATATATATATATATATATATATATATATATATATATATATATATATATATATATATATATATATATATATATATATATATATATATATATATATATATATATATATATATATATATATATATATATATATATATATATATATATATATATATATATATATATATATATATATATATATATATATATATATATATATATATACGTATATATATATATATATACCAACCAAAGAAAATCTTCCTACGAATATATTTTAAATGGTCCAGAAACTCACTCTAAGCATATATATACATATATATATATATATATATATATATATATATATATATATATATATATATATATATATATATATATATATATATATATATATATATATATATATATATATATATATATATATATATATATATATATATATATATATATATATATATATATATATATATATATATATATATATATATATTTTCAGCGTTCTTGCGAACCGCTGAACGGATATGGATGAATTTTTTTTTTTAATGTAGATTTGTTTATCGCTAAAAACGCCGCGATGTAAGTTTTTATTAAAATTTTAGTTTTGAGCATACACAGGGGCCAACAATGAGAGTAATTTTTCTCCAGAATATTTGAAAAATCCAGTGTATATATATATATATATATATATATATATATATATATATATATATATATATATATATATATATATATATATATATATAAAAATTGCGTTCTTAGGATTTCTGGTGCATCCTGTATGACATTTATTCTACTTTAATATGCAAGAACGGCACTTTTTTATTTGCAAACCTAATCGCTAGATGGCGCGATATGTCGTTGTGCAAATCGCGAAACACAGCTCCCCGTAATATTGAATACCGGCACGACTTCAGTTGTATTGGAGTCTTTGTGAGGTTATATGCGCATTTTTCATGAAGAGTGACATAACTCAAAAAGTTTCATCTTGCTGTGTTGTTTCGGTGTTTATTTATTGTAGAAGATCGGACTATTTGGAGTTGTGTTATTATTTTTGGATTACTATCTCAAGAAAGTAATTATATTTTATAAAGAAGACAGGACTATTTTCAGTTGTGCCAGTCTAAATAAAAAAGGTAAGCGAACAATCCATTATTTATTAAAATTTAGACGGATTATTTTGAGTTGGGCTGTTATTTCCCCTTTAATAATTTGTCAGTACTGCTCCGCGTTGTATTATTTTTAGTTATGCCTTTGTTCTAGAATATTATTGTTTTTTTTTTATTGTTATACCGTTTATAGTTATATAAAACGTGCCTAGGTTAAATAATGCACAAATTTAACTTTTTTAATTTGTCATTTTTGTTTTCGCTTGTTTGGTTTGTTTTTCTCTGGACAATTATATCGCTCTAATTCATATTAATCAGTAAACCGTAATATTTTGTTATTGTTGCTAGACGCTAGTTGATTGTATAAAGAAGCAATGTTCAATCATGGATAGTAATTTTTATTATGTGAATTTATAGGAAAACTGCTGTAAAAGATGTCTATGCGAGCTCGCACCGCTAAAATTTTGGCAAATGTTAAAAACGATACCAAAATAATAGAATAGAAATGGAAAAAATAATATAATAGAAGACGAAATGCCTATTTTTAGCCAAGAAGGTAAAAATCACAATTAATATTTTCTTTAATACATTATAGTAATTATCTCAATATTTAGTCGGCATCGCAAAATGTTTTAAATAAATAAAACGTGAAAAATTATTGCGTATTGTTTTTATTGCTGCTAATTAAACTTATATTTTAAGTTTTAGGACCGATTGCTGCCGTGGAAGTTACAGAGCCTATCACTAAACTAGCAGAAGTTTTGGAGGTTTCCTTAGCTAAAATAAGCAATAATGGTCAGTATTAATAAGAGAGCTACTAGTTTTATTTGCCAAAAGGTTTTATATCGCGTGTTATTATTTAAGGTCCCTTATGAAACTTTTTTTTCCAGTTATGGTAAATTGTGACAAAACAATAGAAAGGGAAATTGAAGAAACAACCAATAATTTTGGAAGTTATTCCAATCTAACTCAAATAAGCTATGTACTCGAAGACGAAACGCCGATCTCTAACCAGGAAGGTAAACATTTAAAATCAACATAGTTTTAATATTTATTTTTTGAATGAAAAGGTACTGTTTTCATTGCTACTATTTATGAATTATTGTTTTAAATTTTAGGATCTATTGCTGCCCAGGAGGTCGTAGAGCTAACCAATAAAGCAGACGTTTTTGAAAGTTCGTCAGCTACAATCGGTAATAATGGTCAGTATAAGGGAGCTAGCAGTTTTATTTTCCAAGTGATTTTATCTCGTTTGTTATTATCGAGTGTGCCTTTCGAAATATTTATTTTTTGCAGAACTTGTAAAATGTGATAAAGTTCCAGATTCCTACAGCGACCAAAACTGTATATCGTCTACGGACTCATCCTCGTCGGAATCGGATTCTTCATCTTCCGATTCGGACTCTTCGAGTTCTGCATCTTCAGTCTCAGAAGACCGAGATGACGATATCGCTGATAAAGACTACGTCTTGCCACAAGATAATAAAAATCCAGTTTTAGTGAATGACGTGTTAGAAACGTCTTCAGATAGTGGCAGCGATATTGGAGAATTAAAGAAAAACGTGAAAAAGAGAAAGGGCGATGTAAAGAGATGGAAAAGAACAAAAGCAAAGCTGTTAAGAAATACGGGCAAAGAGTATGTCTCAACAAGCAATAAAATTATTAAGGAAAAAACGCTTGGACCTACCTGCAATGTCCAGAAATGTATCCAAAAATGTTCATTGAAATTGTCAGAAGAAGAAAGAAGTGCAATTTTCAATGATTTTTGGAATTTGGGGAATGTAGATCGGCAACGGGAGTTTGTTTTACGTAGTCTACGAACTGTTGAACCAAAGTATAGATATCACAGAGAGAATAGTAACCGAAAGTTTAACAATGCATTTTATCTCTCTATAAATGATAAGAAAATAAGAGTATGCAAAGATTTTTTTAGAAACACACTTTCGATTAGTCAACGTTTTATACGAACCGTAACTGAAAAAAGAGTCTTTCCCAAACTGGAGTTTTAGAATTGGACAAACGAGGCAAACACGGCCATCATCGAAAAATACCGGCAAATATTATGAAAGGTATTCGTGAACACATAGACTCCATACCACGCATGGAGAGCCACTATTGTATAAGGATAGCAGAAAGGAGTACATTGAAGGTGGACATTCACTGATGGACCTTTATAGAGATTACCTTAGTGTCTGCAAAGAGAGGCAGATATTATCTCCAGGAAGTTATCAAATTTACGCAAGAACATTTAATACTGAATACAATATTTCGTTCTTTAAACCGAAGAAAGATCAATGTGAAGATTGCGTCAAATTTGAAAATGCAGATCCTGAAGAAAAACTAGCTTTACAGGCTGATTATGAACATCATCAACAAGACAAAGATCGTTCACGCCAGGCTAAAGAACGAGATAAGGAAAAATCAAAACAAGGCAGTAGTTACGTAGTAGCAGTATTTGACTTACAGGCTGTAATGCAGTGCCCTAGGGGTGATATATCTTCATTTTATTATGTATCTAAAATAAATGCCTTTAATTTCACAATTTGTAATCTGGCTTCCAATGATGTCAGTTGCTTCACATGGGACGAGACTCAAGGAAAAAGAGGAACAAACGAAATAGCAACATGTTTATGGATGTATATTGGACAGCTGAATGAACATGCAATGAATGAAAAACATAACCTAGACATTGTTTTTTATTCCGATAACTGCTGTGGGCAGAATAAGAATAAATTTATTTTCCTGATGTATATGTACGCCTTACGTAAATATGACTTCATAAATTCAATTACTCATAATTTTTTGGTAAAAGGCCATACTCAGAATGAGGGAGAAAGTGCACATGCTTTGATACAACGAGAAATTTCAAAATCTTTAAAACGTGGTCCCATTTATACGCCTCAACAATATATTGCATTAATGAGAACAGCGAAGAAAAAAGGAAATCCCTATAAAGTGCACGAACTGAGTTTTCAGTCATTTTTGGATTTTAAAGCCCTAGCTAATAAATCCTTATCTTCAGGGTTTACTGATACAAACAATGACAACGTAAGGATTTCTGATATTTCAATTTTCCGTGTTTCAAGAGATGCCCCCCAAAAAATGCTATTTAAATATAGCTTTGCCCAAGCCGAGTTTGGTGAAATAAATATGATTAAAAAGAAAAGAAACACCAGAGGTACTGGATCTGCATCTAGTGTTGCTGAGGAAGTCCTAAGGAATCTCTATCAAAGTCAATTAGCTATTGACAGCATGAAAAAAGAAGCACTACTGAAATTAGTGGAGAAGAACGTTATTCCTAAATTTTACGGACAGTTTTATAATAGTCTTTACTTTTTTTTGTCGATAGACAATTTTTCTTTCCTTTTTTTATGTTTATGTCAAAGTTAAAGGATGTTTTGTAACATTTTTATGAATTAAACGATGTTTTTTGTCTATTTTGTTGGATTTTGTTACGGAACTAAATAAAAAAAAATCCTTTTTTTTAATGCAATAGTGGCATAACGTCAACAGTGTTTAAGTAAAATATACGTTTTTTGGTAATATTATCGTTTTAGAGAACAACTATTATTTATTGACACTAACAATAATATTGTTATATAATTCAGTAAAAAAACCAAACAATAGATAAATACTTTTATGAAATACAGTGAATTATGTAAACAAAAAAATTTGAAACCGCGTTCCTGAAAAATATGGATTTTTGAGTTGTGCCAGTATTGAATAAGACCATCGATATATATATATATATATATATATATATATATATATATATATATATATATATATGTATATATATATATATATATATATATATATATATATATATATATATATATATATATATATATATATATATATATATATATATATATATATATATATATATATATATATATATATATATATATATATATATATATATGTATATGTATATATATATATATATATATATATATATGTGTTTTCATTCCGGGTGTACATCCGTTCACTACTGTCGTTCTGAAAAGAACAGTTTTGCTGACCTTTCGCCAAAATCACATTTGGCATTTTCGAAGCTTTCTTTCTCGCGTCCGAATAGAGACTGAAGTGTTGGTGACTGATTTGACACATTTTTCAACAATTTTCCGTAATACATTTTCTTTTTGAGTTATACTAATATTATTAATAACACTAATTATTCGATTTCTTAAAATGACCAAATTTTCAGGTTGAGTTAAATAGACTTTTTCTTTGATATGACCCCAGAAGAAAAAAATTAGAGGTGTCAAGTCAGGTAAACGTGCTGGCTACTTTACAGGTCTATTCGTTCCTATCCATTGTCCCCAAACCTGTCATTTAAATAATTTACACAAATTCGAGCATTATGGGCCGGTGCACCATTTTGTTGTAAGTAGATGTCGGGAATCTCTGCAAGAGGCAAATTGTTCAAAAAATCGGTAACTGTTCTTTCTAGGAGGTTCAAATATGGTTGTGCTGTAAAGGGCTCATTAAAAAGATTGGGCACACAATTCTCGTTCTTAAAACACTTAGCCTCAGATTAACACCAAAGCGTTCTTGGAAAGATAAATGTTGATTTTCATTTTCCCAATATCATACATTGTTCTTGTTGAACATTCCCAGATTCGTGAAACGTGACTCATTCGAAAATAATATTAATCTATTAAATTTATTACTATGGTTGGAATTTTCCAGAAATAATCGGCAAATTCAACTCGCCGAGCAGAATCATTAACACCCAAGTATTGGTGGATTTGTAGAGTTTGTACTTATGTTTCTTCAACATGTTCCTTGCACTTTCTCTGGTAACTCCAACTTCACTTTCAACTTGGCGAGTAGAAATACTTGGATCAGCATTCACACATGCCAGAACATTTATTTCAGCTTCTTCACTAATAACGAACTTTCCTTCATTTTCATTTTGGGGAACTGTTTTCAAACGTTGTACTAGCCACGGAAAATAGCCATAGCAGGGTTGGTTTCTGTTGGGGTATCGCTCTTCGTAGAGTGTTTGAACCTGCCTTTTATTTTGCAAGCACTCGCCATAAACGAGAAGCATATCTATTTGTTCCGCCCTTGTACAACTTGTCAATTCAAAGAGATTACAAATAACTTTTAGTCTACACCAATAGAGACCCGAAATAAAGCACGATTTACAAAAAGTGCAACAATCTGCCAAGCCCGCAAGTGATAAAAGTTACTTGTCAAAATACAATTGCGTTTAAAAACCATAGCAAGGCTAATATGATTATTTTAATTTTAAGAAAACCTTGTTTATAGGTTAAATTATCAGTAACTTAACTTTCATAAACAACTGCAAAATTAAAAATTAGGTACCCTATTTTTATGATGTTAATATTTATCTAAAGCGAGAAACAGTCAGTTAACCCGTTATGGTACAAGTTCTGATCAAAACTTGAAAAATCGATTTGCGAAAAACACTTTTTTTTTAAAACTCGGAACATTTTCCTTTTTGATATTTTGTTGGATGCAGGCTTAAATAAAGAGTAAATAACAGTGATTGTTTTTATCCTGGCCTACTCCGTTTTTCCATAAAATACAATTAAGTGGGAATTATGGCACGTTTTTAAGTGGCTTTATTTGGAAAACTATACATTTTAGACATAGGTTATGTTATACATAAGTTGTTTAGAATTGTCAAGAGAGTTCAAAAAATATAAAATACACAGGACGTTCCATTTAAAATAACCAAGTCGCGTTTCCGAGGAAACCGGAAACGATATTCAATTGTTTTTATGTTACTGGGTAGTAGTTTATTGTCACTAGGTATATATATATATATATATATATATATATATATATATATATATATAAGCCAAATTTATTACAGCATCTTAAAATAACTATATAATCTAGCTTTCTTGACTTGACTTTAAATGACCACTCTTTCAAACTATAATCGATAAACTTTTTAATTTAATTTTCCATAATCTTGTCTGTATCAGGAATAAATAAACTAATATTAACTTGGCTAATTTCAAAAATCATAAAATACCGAAAAATTTCTTATCGATGTAGCCGTTATTTGATGGAAATTCATTATACACTAGTATACAAAATAAACACGTTTAGTTTATTAATTTCCACTTATTTATTTCTGCTTGACAACTGTTTCGACATACTGTGTCTTTGTCAAAAGCTAACTTCAAACTGACACTAAAATCTGTACCAAATATAAAAAAAATTATATAAAAATCTTAATGGTGTCAATAAAACAATATCGGTGTTTACCCACCTCGTCTATTCTTTAGGTATAAATATTTAACAAAGGGGAACCATTTAAGTCCAACTGGTCATTCAATAAAATATTTCGGGTTTTCCTCTTGTTAATTTCTAAACTTTCCAAATGGTTCAATTGTAGCTTTTATTAGCCCTATGCAAAATTTTATATTCGTTTTCAAATGTATGATTTGCTTCTATCAAATGTTTAGCATAATTGGAGTCTGTTTTTTCTTTATTATATGAGTATTTGTGTTCTTTTATACGTTTATTGAAAAATCTACCCGTTTGGCCAATGTAAACTTAATCACAGGAACCACATTGTAATTCGTATACCCCTGATTTTTTAGATTTATCAGACTTGGATTTATTATTTTTAATATATTTCCCTAATGTATTATTTGTACAGAAGGCTTTATAATCTGCTCTCATGAGATATTTACTGATTTTAGAGCTAATTTTGCCTGTATATGTTATTGTATTAAATTTGGCTATATCTTTTAAATTATTATTTGGATAGATTAAATTGATTGCTTTTTTCTATTGTTTTTTATTTACTATTTTGTCGACTATATTAGGACTATAGCCGTTGTTAATAGCAATCTGCTTTATTATATTCAATTCTTTATTATAGTTATCTGATGACATAGGTATACTAATTAAACGATGTACAAAACTGTTGAAAGCTGCCATTTTATGTGCAAAAGGATGCTTTGATGTTTTATGTATTGTTATATCTGTGTAAGATGGTTTATGATAAATTTGAAAATCGTGTTTATTGTTATTGTTCATAATTGTTAAATCCAAAAAATTTATTGTCTTATATTGTTCCACTTCTAACGTAAATTTAATATTTTTATGTAAATTATTAATAAAATCTAAAAATAACCTTAGTTGTCTCTCTGTTCCCGTGAAACACGCTAGTATGTCGTCTACGTATCTATACCAATAAATGAACTTGTTTCTTAACGGGTGATTATACATTAATTGTTTAATATTATCTAGAAATATTTCTGCTAGTATAGGACTCAAAGGATTACCCATTATTAAACCTTTCTTACTTATATACACGGAGCCATTGAATTCAAAGTAATTTTGATCTACACACACTGTTAACAAATCCAATATATCATTCTTAATAATATGATTAACTTTATTTTTGAGTAATAAATTATCGACTAAGTTAATAGCTTCAGTAGGGGGGACACTAGGAAATAAGTTTTGTACATCTAAAGAGATTAATATGGCATTATTTGGGATTGTGATCTTTTATATTGTTAATTAATTCTAAACTATTTTCAATACTAAATGTTGGTTTAAAATTACAAAATGTACTAATAATGTCTATTAATTTATTAGAAATCGTGTGAGCTGGAGCTGTCACATAAGACACTACAGGTCTAATGGGCATATTGCCTTTATGCAGTTTAATAAGTGAATATAGTTTAGGTACTTGTGGATTCATTATCGTTAATTTATATTTAATTTTATCATCAAATAAGCTACTATCTTTAATTACATTTTTTATAATTTTTTGATATATTTCTGTCGGATCTTTATCGATCTTTTGAAATTTATCCGGATTCAGAAATTCTGAAGTTTTTTGAATATAATCTCTTTTTATTGCAATAATGGTTTTTCCTTTATCCGCCCTAGTGAATACAATATTATCTTCTGTCATTTTATTGTTAATATTTTTAACTAAACTATAATTGTTTGATAAGCGTTCATTAGAAAAATCCCAAGGTATTGAAGTAATTGATTGAGCTAATATATGTTTATAGTTATCATTTTTTATTTACTTCTATTTAACATTCAACTCCTAACATCTCTCTAGATTTAATGTTATGTTTAACCTGAAGGTTGAAATTAAACCCCTTTTCTAATAGTTTAATTTCTGAGCCTGTAAAATCTGTATCTGTGAAGTTATAAAAGCGTTTAAAAAATACATGATCTGAAAGTGGGTTATGACAATTGTTCATTTTATTTGCAGTTTTATTGTAAATTAATCTATCTAATTTATCCTTTTGACAGTTTGTCAGTTTTAAGTTAGCTTTTGACAAAGACACAGTGTGTCGAAACAGCTGTCAAGCAGAAATAAATAAGTGGAAATACCGAAAATACAAAACAATAAGTTTTACGTTTTTTATCAAATCGGAAGAAAATAACGAAACATCTAGTGATTATATTAAACATCTGATATGAATATTTAGTCCAAATCAGTCGGATTTTAGCTTTTGAATATGTTTAATGTATGTGATGTCTGAAAACTAAATGTCGTATACTGTGCCAGAGTTTGTTATGAATGTTTGAGATTACCTTCTTAGGTGAGATAAAAAGTAAATTAAATTTCTAAATTTCCTTGAATTAGATGTGTTATATATTTTTAAAATTTTGTACGTCCTTCGTAAATATTGTTATAGAACCACTGATGAACGCAAAAACTTGCCGAAACATTTGTAAATAAAAATGCTACCTACGAACTAAGTGTTCGTTTTACATATAAAAAATTAGGACCAAAATAGCCAAGAAAACTGTTGTACTGTGTGTATATAAATATATATATATATATATATATATATATATATATATATATATATATATATATTTATATATATATAAATATATATATTATATATATATATATATATATATATATATATATATATATATATATATATATATATATATATATATATATATATATATATATATATATATATATATATATATATATATATATATATATATATATATATATATATATATGTAGTAAAATGTAATTTACAATAGGCTCATTTTATGAAAAATCACTTACACATTTGTTTTTCAATACCATTTTTTTTTATTTTTAAATTAATATTTTGTAATATGAAATTGTTTTGCTTGTTAAGGCCGATTTGGTGCATCGTGATAGCTTAGCGCTTTACATCGAGGAGCTATATTTTCGACAGTTAGTTAAAATTATTAAAAAAGATACAGTTTCGGGAGGCGGGACTTATTTATTCTTCCCCTTTAAGAACCTTTTTTAAATTTCTTAAATGTTAAGAGTTTCAGAGTTATTTTCAAGGAACTAAATCTAAATTCGTTAATAACTTTTGAAATTGTGCGGGTTTGCAACTTTTGCTCATTTTGCTAGACATCATTCAGAATCCAGTGAACCGTCACCCATATTTCTAATAGCAGTAGCAAGAATTAACACCTTTTTGAGTTTGTGAGCAAGAGTAACATGAACATATTCTTACACATATTATTTTCTCTATAAATAAGTTTTTCGTGTTTTTGAGAGCCTAAAACGTCGACAAAAATGAACTAATATTAGTTAAAATTTATTATTGATACAATTACGGGAAAGAAAAAGTTATTTTATTATATTTTTGATTAATTTCAGGGGACTCCACATTTAAATCTTCAAAGAAAGTGTGCCTGGCACGTGCTTGGGACACTGGACTTTCCACGGGAGAGTACATACCTGATGTTTCACCAAACGGACAACTGGTAATTAGAAACACGCAAATTGATGATGTCATTGATGTTGAGGCCCCATACGGTGCTGCTGCTACAAGTGCAAGAGCGTACTCAGGAAACTCGAATACCAGCAGAAATTTGAATGATAACAATTACAACAGATTTTGGGAATATCAAAATAATGGCGAAGGAGCATAGCATGTTATAGATGTAAAACTTTAATGAATAGATTATGAATGATCAGAACACAAACTTTCTATTTGATTTTTATAGATATCTTAGGGTATTCTATTTTCGAAACTTTTGCGGGATATCTCCCTTATTTTAAAGATAGAAGGTTGCGGTTTTCGCGACAGTGTGCTACTTTTTCGTGGAATTGAAGATCGAACCAGAAGAACTTCCATAGCTAGCCCTTTTTTTGGATATGTTGCATTTTCGGTTACCCCTCGTATCCCAGCTATCTGATAACTTATCAAAATGGCGAAAACTGTTCATTATATCACATTTTCCGTAGTTCCAGTGCCGCTTTTAGAATAAGCATATGGGGTCAGGTCAAAAAGTTATCGGACTCTACTTTTTTTTTAATTGGACACCCTATATATTATTCTTTATATTTATTAAGAATAATGTGGGCTTTCCAAATATATATATATACATGTATGCAGTTATTTTGAAAAACAGTAGGCTATGGTTAAAATGTATTAAAAACAAAATTCGAGTAATTATTATACTAAAGATGTAATACTTTCAAACTTAATTCAAAAGAACTTTTTTAATTCTCAATACTTAATTATTTATTACAGCCCTTTAACATAATTATGACAAAATTATTGAATTTTACTCAAAACAATAAATACCTATTATAGAAACAAAATTTTGAAAAAGGAAAAAAGCCTTCAAAGGTGGTTTTTAAAATGACGCCCATTTCCCCGTATGCAAAATTGGCACATTTTCGTTATTCTTCTTATAGCGTTTAAAAGAACCATAGGCCTTCCTTGCAAATTTCGGAAAGTTAAATCGATTGTCGCACGAAGCTACAGACTGATATCGTGTTTTATATATTTTATTTTGCATGAAACCCGATAAGAAAAAATCCAAAATCCAAAGATCCGGACGTCCAGAGGGCCATCTTACAGATACGTGGGTACTAATACATCTTTGAGGAAAGTTATCGTTTTAAAAAGTCTTTAAAATCGTAGAGTTGTGGTTTGAGGAACTTGTTGAAGATAAACGGCATTATAGAGTGACAATGGAACATTTTCCAACAGCTGTAGAATAACTTTCTTAAGGATTTCCAAGTACTAACCCGCTCCTCCAAAAATTCTATAGAATATGCATCTTCCAAAAATGAAACGAGACACCAACCCCAAAGCGCCCTTGTTAAGCCCTCTCAAAAATTAAATGGTGCATTTCTGCGGACCAGTCTCTTGTATTATGGCGATTGAAAATTCCTGCATTTGAAAAATAAGATTCATCGGACCAGAAAACGAGTCTGCCAAAAGATTTATCAGTAGTATGGATTTGTTGTAAATACCACTGGCAAAAAAACATTCGCGTTAAATGTTGAACTATGTGGAATTGACAAGGGTGATACTTATATTTTTGCAAAATTTTTTTAGCATCAGATTTTGATACACCAGTTGCTTCCTCTATTTGCTGGCAAGAAGATGACGGTTTCTACATAACCTATTATGTTTATTTCTTTTCTGTCTCTATCTTCTTTGGAGTATGCTTTAGGACGGAGTTGAATAAATGATCCGTGCTCTACTAAATTTGATTTAAGGCGAGCAAATATGTCTCGGAAAGGTTACCTTCTCTCTGAGTATCTAATATGATATTATCCTAACCATAGCGCTCAAAATATATTACCTTTGTAAATATAATTACTACGCTTCTTGAAGATTTTCATTAGATTGTATGAAATAAACAAACGTATCATACTTTTCATCGTCTTCGTAGATCGCCGTTATTGTAAAAAAATAAACATAGTTAAATAGAAACATCAAAACAACAAAAATATTTCATTAATAATCAAAATACTAATTGGACACAAAGGAAAATTTTAGAAAATCTCGAATTTTGAACTTGTTTTTCTAAATAACTGCATACATGTATATATTTTTAGAAAGCCCACATTATTCCTAATAAATATAAAGACTGATATACACGGTGTCGTATCTAAAAAAATAAAGTAGGATCCGATAAATTTTTGACCTGACCCCGTATACTTATTCTGAAAGAGGCACTGATTTCTACGGAAAAACTATTAGATAGCTGGGATACGAAGGGTGCCTAAAAATGCAACATTTTCAAAAACGCCCTGTATTTTAAAAACCAAAAGGGCTCCGAAAATTCTGATACAGCCATCTATAATTTTACGAAAAAGCAACAAACTGTCGCGAAAACTGCAACCCTCCTTCTATAAAAATAAGGGAGATACCTCGAAAAACTGCAGAAAAATGAGATACCCTATAGAGGATGTTTGGTTATATTTTAAATGGTAACTTAAACGCTATCGTACTGATTTATCAAAAAACTATAAATACAATTTTTTGGCTTTTGTCGGAATCGTTAGAATCTACAATAAAAAACAAAAAATGAGCATTAACTTCGTTATTTTAAATGGTATACTCTGTATAAAATATGTCCGTCAAATGGGTTTCTTCTTGCTAATTATAAATATACTAGGTTTGATACCTTTATCTTGAGAGAAATTTGGCTAAAAAGGAATTGAATTGACTCCACTAAGTAGTGTTCTCCGTCCCTCTCTTCCACACTGCACAGAGGTTTTGTGAATTTTATCGGTTGTTTTTAAAGATGAAGATATGAGACCTGGTATATTTATAATTAACAAGAAGCACTAGGATAATATTATACCCCGTATTTAAATACACTATCATTGTTGGAAAGTAATTGTATAACTAGCAAAATATAATTAATGCGCACAAACTTCGATAAAAAAATCTTAAAAATTATTTTGTTATATGTAATTTTTTGATATTTTTAAGTTTAATAAAGTTTCCTATACTATGATTCATCTTTAGTTTATTTCCAGAGTTGCAGAATTTGCGTAATGTAAGATGTACGTAACCAGACATGTAAATTATTGTACGGAAATAAATTTTACATACTGTGTTTTCTACATATACTATAGTATGGCTAAATGGGCTCGAAACAAATTTCTCATTCAAACTAAAGAAACAATCTTGGATAAATTTTTGAATTTATACTATAAACGAATGCCCTCTTCAAAGTATATTCATTCATACACACCATGAAGGTTAAAAAAGCACTTGTCATTTGCACTCTTTCGAAATTTAGCACCACTGGAAGCTATTTTGAAAAATATCCATTCGTCTATGGCAAAATAGAGAAAAAAATCGGCAAATTTCCTTTACCCGGAACTTTCCTCGATATGTGTCCTTTCTTTTTTTAGAAATAGTGAAGTATGATTCAATTTAGTTCAGTACATAGTCATTTAGTACCACATATATATTATCTTTTCAAATATTTTTATTGCGCGCCATTTTGTTCCATCATATTGGATTCCTATCAATATTTTACCAGTTTCTACCTATGACACACTTAATTTTTAGATATAATTTAAAATAAATTCTATAAGTAGTTTTTACATTGACACCGCCATTTTGTTACGTCATGTTGATTTCATATCAGTTTAACCCCATATCACATTTAATTTTTCTGTAAAATTTGAATTCAATTGGATAAGATTTTTTACGTTGATTAAATAAAAACTATTTGGCTACCATTTTCTTCCGCCATCTTATATAAAATATTTTTTTGTATCTAAGGACGCTAAAATCTGAAAATATGTAAAACCTGAGAGGGTGATTTTTTTCTCGATCATCGAGTATTTTATTTTGACATATTGAATTGGTATCATAGTTTTATTAGTTGATTTCTATACCAGAATTAGTTATAGCATACAATTAGAAATATATTTTATTAAGCCGCCATTTTGTTCCGCCATCTTGGATTCGTTTTACATACTTAATTTTTGTACAAAATTTGACATAAACTGATTAATTAGTTTTTTAGTAAAATTTTTTTTAACATTTCGCAAGGCCGCCCTTTTGCCGTATTGGATTTTTGCCAAAATGTTACCAGGCCATCCCCATATGACCCTTGGCCATAATTTGAATTCAATTGGGTAAGTTGTTCTCTAGCTACGCCTCGAGGAGAGAGACCGACAGACAAGCAGACAGACCGACGAAGTTTTGGTACCTAAGGATCCTGAAACATAAAGATCTGAAAAAATCTCGGAGGGTGGTTTTTTCACGATTACAATACTTCTCTTTTACGAGGAAAGTAAAAATTATTTAGCAGTTATTTTGTTCCGCCATCTTGAATTCGGACCAAAATTTTACCAGTTTATCTCTATATCACACTTAATGCATGCAAAAAAATTGAAATTATTTTAATAAGTAGTCTTTTCAGGACGATTTTTTAAATATTTTATTAGGTCACCATTTGGTTTTACTCTTATATTCATACCAAAATGTTACCAATTTTTTCCTATGTAACACTTGATTTTTGCGCAAAATTTGAGAAAATTGGATAATTAGTTTTTCGTGCAATAATTTGTTAACGTTTTACTAGGCTGCCATCTTGTTCCGGCATATCGGATTTTTACCAAAATATTACCAGGTCATCCCCATATGATCTTTAATTTTTCACTAAAATTTCAAATCAATCTTGTAAGTAGTTTCTAAGCTATGCCGCGAGCTCACAGGCGGACAGACAAATCGATAGACATAACCACCGAATTGATAAAACATATTGTTTTGGCACCTAGGGACGCTAAAACCTGAAAATATATAAAACCTAAGAGGGTGATTTTTTCGCGATAACAAATATTTTATTTGGACGTCATTTTGTTCCGCCATCTTGCTTTAGTACCACTAGTACAATCAAATCAGTCCATTAAGCAGTTTTTTTCAGTCTGAATTTTTAAATTTTTTATTAAGCCCCTATTTTGTTGATTCGTACTAAAATTTTACCAGTTGATTCCTACATAATACTTGATTTTTGTACAAAATTTGACATACATTGGATAAGTAATTTTTTAGTAATAATGTTTTTAACATTTCAGCAGGCCGCCATTTTGTTTTGCCACATTAGATTTTTACCAAAATGTTACCAGGTCATCCTCACATGACCCTTAATTTTTGATCAAAATTCGAAGTCAAGCTAAAATTCGAGAGTATGATTTTTTTTAATTTTTCACGAATTCCAGCATTTTTTTCTAATTCTTCTATCCGAAGTGGCGTATTACAGAAAGTTCAGGCTTCCACGTGTTGCCCCCGTCGTTCATAGGTTAGTTTGCATTCGAAGCTACATCTCTATTTTATTAAATTAGTGTGAGGTTAATAATTGTTGATTGCTGATAAAATAATACTTGCGAATTAATGTGGAAAAATACTATTTACTTGTTCATTGAACCTAAATGAAATAATTTATGGCAACAACGCTCGAATTTAAAAATCCAAACAATTATTTGTTACTTCATCTCCTGTCCCTGAATCGACGACACGGTGAACGAAACGTCGATATAACGATATCTCGGTGCACTTGACTGTTCAAGCACGAACGTTTTATAAAACCTAAGCACTTGAGAAAATTCGGATTCGTTATAGTCGATTCACCGTAACTGAACGAGGCAATCTTTTTAAAGTGTGGAGGGTAAGAACAAAAAAATGGGTAAGTCGTTTATTATATTTACGTTTTAAAAGATAATCAGAAGAAATGTATAACTATTTTTTAGCTTGAAACGCTTTTTCCTAAAATATTTTTTTCACACAGTAAGCTTCAATGAAAAATTTTTTAACAAAATTGATGAAAGAAACTGAATGAATACGCATTTATGTTTAGGATCTTTCATACATTCAAAATCGACCTACAATCAAATCGTATCAAACAAAACAACACATCAGACTATCTCGCCCAATCTAGAATCAATATTATTTTCAAGGGGAAATATTTCTTAAATATTTTTCATTTCGCCATATCTACCCCTAATCGGGGGCATTTCCTACAATTTTAAATGGAAAGGTGAGTTTTAAAGCATATTGAATTCAATGACACCAGGTTTATTAAATTTGGTTTATAATTTCCCGAGAGAGAGTGTTTTAAATGTAAGAAATATGTATTTATGTACCCTTGCCAACACGGTTTTGTAAAATCCAAAAACACAGAAACAGCTCTATATCAAACTGCAAATATTATACTTAACTCTCTAGATAGTAAACATTTATTGTAGCCATCGTTTGATAAGGCAAACCTTGAAGTTCCCTTTTATAAGAGCAGATAGGTCTTAAAGAGACAAAACAATTCCAGTGGCGTACATTTTTTTTGTCAAAAATTTTCGTTAGCTCAGGATGCCACTGGACTTAATAAATTTAATCAAGTTAGAGCTAAATTAGCTCCTTAACACTACAAATAACACTGCCGAATTAAAACAAAATTGGGTAAAGGTTATTTAAGATATTTACTAAAAACCAATTTTTTTTAAAAAAGTTTAACACCCTGTATCTTTAAAACAAAGCATTTGTGTACCCACGTTTAATAAACTTTTTGTCTTAAAATTACTCAAAGAATCGTATGTTAAATTTATCGTATCTTATTAAAAGTAAAGAATCTGCTTATAAAAAACACAAAATATTTAAAACTACTATTAAAATACTAATAAAGACTGAATTTAAAAATTTTATTGAAACAACTGAAAATAATATTTTTAATGACAGTTCGGAGTTTTGGTCATTTATTCAAACAAAAAAGGGCCACTCAAGAATACCGGGTATCATACGTGATGGTACTGTTGAATTCATCTCTTCACAGTCAATTGTTGAGGCTTTTTCAGCTTTTTTTCAAAGTGTATATACTATATCTAATCATCTTGTTCCCCTAGAACCAGATTCAAGCCCCCAGTGTCTTGTTGAATTGAATAAATTACAAGAGTCGGATATCATCGAGGCCGCGTGGCAGTGATTCAATTCCTAGTTTTATTATAAAGGACTGTATTGGAGCTTTATCTAAGCCCTTGACGTACATATTCAACCTCTCAATTGAGGCCAAACATTTTCCTGGCCGATGGAAGACAGCTCGCGTTATCCCTGTATTGAAGAAAGGTGATCCATGGGAGCTACACAATTATCGATCCATTTCAATTATTTGTAACATTTCTAAGCTTTTTGAAATATGTATATATAAACAGATTTCCAGTCAGGCCAGGTCTATAATCTTTCCTGATCAGCATGGATTCATGAACAAAAGATCATGTGACACGAATCTGACTTGTTTGTCTCAATATATTTGCTCTTTACTTGATAATACTGGCCAGGTTGATGTTGCTTATATGGATTTCCGGAAGGCTTTCGATCAGATAGACCATGGTGTTCTATTGCTAAATTTGGCCTTATGGGCTTCTCATCGGATTTGATTTTGCTTTTAAAGTCTTACTTGACTGAGCGGCAGCAGTTTGTAGGGATCGAGGGCTTTAGATATTCAAAATATTTTGTATCGTCCGGAGTTCCTCAAGGCCCTAACTTGGGGCCTTTGCTTTTTTTGCTTTTCATCAATGACCTAGCATACAAACTAAATAGTTCGAAACTGTTATTTGCTAATGATTTGAAGGTATATTCTAGTATTGATTCTTTGGTGGACTGTCAGTTCTTGCAGAGCGACTTGAACAGTATAAGTACGAGGTGTGATATTAATAAACTAAATCTCAATGTCTCTAAATGCTTTGTTGTTTCATATACTCGCAGGACAACTTGCATACAGTATGATTATAAGATAAAATCGAACACTCTTTCTCGTTGCAGTGAAGTAAAAGACCTCGGTGTTTCCTTTGATCAGACATTTACTTTTGGAACTCATATAATGAATATTGTTAGATCCGCCTCAAGAGCTTTAGGCTTCATAATCAGAAACTGTAAAGACTTTACAAACTTTAACTCTTTCGTTAGGTCAAAATTAGAATATGGTGCATTGGTGTAGCATCCCATTTATCAATGTGATGTATGTAAATTAGAATCTGTACAGAGTAGGTTTATTAAGTACCTAGCAATGAAGGAAGATGGTGTTTATCCAACTAAAGGAGTTGCTTACTGAATCGCTTTAATATGATGTCATTAGACATTCGCAGAAAAAGACTAGCTCTTTCATTCTCATACAAATTGTTAAACAGTAAAATTGACTGTATACATTTTAATTTAATATTTAAATCAGATAAAAATTTTTTGACGACGACATTTAATGGCCGTAATACCCTCACATTTTACTGTAATCGTTCCAATATGAACATGCTGACTATAGCCCCAATATATTTCATGTTTCATGCATTTAATGAAACGTGGGGCGACAATGTTGATTTATTTTTTGACTCTTTAGCTGTTATTATGAGGCGGGTTACCTGATATTTTTTGCCGTTCTATTTATTTATTTATTTATTGTACATGTTACCGTAAAAAGCCGAAATCCGTCATATCGCGATCTAACTAGTAAAAACGCGAAGTTTATAAGAGTGTTAGTCTATAGGATTCTTACTAGTTGTATCTAGTTATGACTGTTGGTAACAGTAAAATGCCGAATAAAAAGATAATTTCGGTGTTTTACTAGGTGTTTTAAATAAAACCCGTTCTTACTAAGCATGTAATAGTAAAAATGCGATCTATGAAAAAAGAATATAATTTCGACTAAGTTTTTTATGAGTAAGAAACAGTAATATTGAGAAAATTCTAAAACAAGTCAAATGAAATGTGTGGCTAACAAACTTTTCTAACGCACTAAGTTTTAACATATAAGAAAACTAGAAAATACTTACATTGTTTACCCTATTGTCTAAAACTTGGTAAATGTAGAAATGATCCAAAAGGAGAAAAAAATACGAATACAATATTATACAGAGCGAAAGTTGGAAAATATACTCAAAAATATCTTAAACGTTGTTAACTATAGTAAGAAACCGCAGGGTACGTGCTGCACTAAATAGTGATATTGGCGACGTTGTCAAGTTTACGGTTTTCATAAAAAATGGGCCTACTATTTAAAGGGCATAATACAAATATTTCAACCAATACCAAAGGACAAAGGACCACTCACACGTCTTATAGAAATTGGTTTCGGTGGGGTTGGGTGAATTTTTATGTTGTACTTCTTGACCTTCAGAGCAAAAGATACCATGGGCACATTCGAATCCCACGAATAGTTGTTAATATACAGGGTGTTAAAGCTTGCCTAAACCTCATATAAAATACACAGGGAAGATAGGAGCGGACACACTTTACAATACAACACTTTTTTCTTATTTATTCAAGTACTATATGTCAAATATGTTGAAAATACTAATTTAGTGTCATGCTGTTGTCTCCACGTTTAGTATATGGGGTTTGGGCAAACTTTAACATCCTGTATATTCAAAACTTGTAGGATTAGGCTGTCCATGGTATCGTTTGCTCAGGAGATCAAGAACTGCAACATATAAAAAATCTAGCCAATTTCAACGAACACGTCTTTCTCTTGACCAATCAGAGCGCTGTAAGTATACCGGTTTTAACTAAAAATGCGTTAGACATGTTTTTTTAAAACCCTCTATCTCCAAAGTTAAAACTTTTAGGTTCATATTATACTTTTTTCTTAAAAAGGTCCAAGAATCACCCCCCTTTAACATTAGCACGCAATTAGGAAACACCCTGTATAGTACTTCACAATGACGCCCCCTGTACAAAGTAATATGACAGACGGAGACATATAATTGATATTTTCTCCATGTTGGATCACATACAAGATTGTTCGATTTAAGCCACGATATCATATCGTGCTTTTGTAGAGTATTTAGTTGGCACTTTATCTTCTACGTAAGAATGATAAGACGCATTATCCATTACCACGACTGATTTCGGAGGAATGTTAGGTAGAAGCTTCTCGAGCAACCACTTTTCAAAATGATCTCTATTCATCTGACCATGATAGTCTCCAGTTGTTAGTCCCGAGCGAAAAACTAAAGCAGCACCTGGAACAAATCCGGCTTCTGAACCAGCATAAACTATAATAAAGCGACTACTAGAGCCGATTCCCTGAACAACACCTGTAACACTTTCACTTTGCCAGCATTTGTTCACTGTCATATCATTATCTACCCAGGTTTCCTCTAGATACACAGTATTGCGTCCTTCTTGCCTATATTGCCTTACAGTTGATAGATATTTGACCCGCCAGTGAAAAATATTTGGTCTCTCAATGAGCAATTTTCGTTTATTTTGGCACTTGCGCCAAACAAAACCATTTGATAGTAAAAGCCCATTTAAGGTTTTATACCCGTACGGAAAATCTATTTTGTTCTTTATAGCACGAAGTAGGGGTTTGCAGGTCGGAACCTTGTTCAAGTTTAAATAAAAATCCTCTATTGTTCGTCGAGTTACTTGAAAATCACCATCGTCAATTTTATCTTCGTATGATAATCGGGGTCTTTTTTTCCCAGGAGATTTTAAAGGTGAAGTAGAACATGAGCGATCATTATGTTCTCTTTGAATTTTTCTTACACTACTTTCCGTAACACCAGTATAAAATGCAGCGCGTTTTGTTTGATTTTAAATTGGAATAGTCAAACTATTATTTTCAGCTTCAGTACAGGCCTCTATAACACTCGCAATAACTTCACCGCTTCGAATTGTTTTTCCTCTTCTGCTCGCCATCCTTACTTCGAAATAATAATTCAAATTCAACGCAACGCATTTATATAGAAATGAAAACAAATGCTCGAAATGTATAGGCGCCACTGGAAATAGCTTGAACCTTCTAGCGGCAAGTGCATGGAGACTCTAGGCACATATCAATTACAAGTGGACCAGTGCGAAATTTACTAAATCCTCAATTAATTTTCCGTACTGGTTAGCTGGCGCACTTTATAGGTGAAGTGGCAAACTATTACAACAAATAAAATAACATAAAATGTATTTGCGTACACAAATTTTACTTTTCCGCTTGCTTAAGACTATGAACCTATATTTTAAGGACCGCCCGGTTTTCTTTCGTGTCCCACACTTTATTGTACAGGGTTAGGAAATATCTGCGGATCAACGGAGTACGTAAAGGCTGAAAATATGGGTTTCAATTTAAGATGGCTAGACGAAATGGTGGTCAAATATTTTTTTTAAAAAATCATCTTAAAAAAATGTTGTTCAACAGATTTTAAATTTTGCAAAAAAATTACGTGTGCAAATGGGCTAAACTGGTACGAATTCAACATGACGTAACAAAATGGCGGTATAAGTCAAAATAAAAACTATTTATTAAATTTATTTTAAATTATGCCCAAAAGTTAAGTGTGACATAGGTAGAAAGAAAATGGTAAAATATTGGTAGGAATCCAATATTATGAAATAAAATGGCGACCAATAAAAATGAAAAGTATATGTAACACTTATATACCGTGACTATATACTGAAGTAAACTGAGTCACACTTCACTATTCCGAACAAATGGGAAAAATCATACGAGGGAAGTTCCGGATAAAGGAAATTTACCGATTTTTTTATTTATATAATAAAAATATTGTATTCTTAAATTCGACTAGCAGGTAAGTAACAATTTAATATTAAATTCACTATATTTAAATAACATTTAAAACTGTAATTGTAAAATATTAAACTAGTCTGGCGACAAAATTCAACTCAATAATTTGTATCTAAAGTTATTATTTATAGTTTTGAAATTCCCTGGTAGGTAAAAATTCGTAGCGCGAAGCCAAATTACTTTTAAACAGTTCGGTAACAGGAGCCAGTGTCGATCGGCTTTGAAACTAGGCGGCTCGCCTTTTATCTAGGCTTTTCAATGTGCCGACGGCCCATTGCGGCAAATTATATTTTTATTCAACTTTGACCTTACTGTTAAATCAAAATGTATAGTTTTCAAACCAAACCTACACGAGAATTCTTCGCCTATTTTATCTTGTGTTAAAATTTTATAATAACTCGAAATAATAAGGCTTTTTACGTATTGCGACTGTATTTTTTAAGTTTTCAGTACGATTTGTCGATAACAAACAAAACTCAATTAACTATTGGGGTTGAAACGAGAATTTAAAATGCGGTCTCACTCGACCTCATTTCGGTTAAAAATTCTAGGGTTAACCTTGTGCCCGCTGAGGGTTTGATACTCCGGGGTGGAAAATGTCTGATGGTAATTAATCTCGAAAATAAAATTGATTATAAGGTATATTGAAATTTGTACTTTTTGGAATAATGAATTTTTCGAGAACATAGATTTAAAAAAATTTATCATGAATACATTTTTATGTAGATTAAGATATTTAAAAATGATGCTTAGAATTATTAATTAATTCGAAATATAATATACAGGGTGTTCTATTTAAAAAATTAGAGGCACCTTTTACCGCGTTTTTGCAACATCCTGTTACATACTAAAAGACCTGCATTTGAAACAAGTTTTCTATGTAACTTTTTTTCCATAATGGTCAGTCTAATCGACTGAAGTATACCGAATTAAGGTTTCTCAACGTGAAAAGTATATTCCGACAATAAAATATTTATGAAGAAAACGAAATTTCAATTTTCATATCTTTTGGTTCTATTTTTTTCTAAATTTTATCAAATTTATCTCAAATTTTGCACAAAAAACAAGTTTTATTAGATTTCTAATAAAACTGGTAAAATGTTGGTACGAATCCAAGATGGCAGATCAAAATGGCGGCTTAATAAAATATTTAAAAATTCAGTCCGAAAAACTACTTAATGAATTGATTTAAAATTGTATGCCATAACTAATT
Organism: Kuschelorhynchus macadamiae; assembly: GCA_030620095.1. Lineage (NCBI taxonomy): Eukaryota > Metazoa > Arthropoda > Insecta > Coleoptera > Curculionidae > Kuschelorhynchus > Kuschelorhynchus macadamiae. The sequence goes on along the minus strand of JAUTXW010004462.1, from coordinate 78,467 downwards.
GTGGTATAGAGGTAAACTAGTAAGTAGTAGTACTATACTAGTTTAAGATGGCGGAATAAAATGGCGACCAAATAAAATATTTGTAGTCGTGAAAAAAATCACACGCTCAGTTTTACATATTTTCAGGGTTTAGCGTCCCTAGATCCTAAAAAACATTTTTTATCAATTCGGTCGATCCGTCTGCAGGTTTGTCTCTCTGTCAATTCGTGGCATAGCTAAAAAACAACTAATCAGATTGACTTCAAATTTTAGTCAAAAATTAAGAGTCATATGGGGATGCTCTGGTAATATTTTGGTAAAAATCCGACACGGCAAAACAAAATGGCAACCTACGGGAATGTTAAAAAAATAATTACTAAAAAACTACTTATTTAATTTGTCTTAAGTTTGTCACAAATATCAAACATTATGTAGAAATCACCCGCTAAATTTTGATACGAATCTAAAATGGCGGAACAAGATGGTGGCTTAGTAAAATATTTAGAAACGCCTGAAAAAATTACTCATCAGCCCTTGATTTCAAATTATGTGCCATTAATAATTGTGGTATAGAGATCAACTAGTAAAACTACAGTACTAATTCAAGATGGCGGAAGAAAATGGCGGTCAAATAAAATATTTTGTAATCGTGAAAAAATCACCCTCTCAGCTTTTAAATATTCTTAGGTTTTAGCGTCCCTAGATACCAAAAAATATTTTTATCAATTCAATCGGTCCTTCTGTCTGTCAGTTCGCGGCGCACAGTAGTCCCAGCACTATAAATTAGGCGGACAAAAATGTTTCCAACAACATTTTTTTTTAAAGATCTGAAAAAATGATACCATAAGAATTGTTTAGCACTAAAACATATCTAGATATTTGTTAAAAATTATTTTAATCAGGTATTTACATCGTAAAATGAAGACAATCGCATTTTGATATAAGTTTCAGAACATACTTACATCACATAAGGCTTACTTTTTATATCGGTTTAAGCTTATTTTTGAGAAAGTATGTAGGGACTCCAATAACTAAACATAGGTCTTTAAGGTAACAAACCGCTATTATATATACCTTGCAGGCTTTGAGTTTTACAAGAATTTTAAATATCTTCCGAATTTTTTCTTACTTTTTAACATTTAACAAGAACACACTCCTAAAAAGGGATTATTAGAGGTTTAAATTATACATATACATACATACATTCTTGCTAAGATAAATCCAAAAATTGTCTGCGGTCACCCGCGACCTAGGTACATAATGTCGCTTTTATATCAGTGAGTCACAATCAAAGTACAGGGTTTTTGGTTATAAATGCACCCCCCTATTAACATTCGTATTTTTACAGATACAAAAAAAGTTTAATACAAAAGTTTCTTTAAATTAGACAACTTTTTTATGGTGTAGTTTTTAGATATTCACGGTGTTTCGTTTTTCAGGAATCAACATTAACTTTGGTTTTTTAAATGGAATGCTCTATATATTATCGACTAGAATGATAGAGTTTTGTATCCCGATTCCAACGATATATGGTTTATTGATGGCTTTGGTAGTTTTTGAAATATTTCGATTTAAATTTTCGGTAGTTGGCAATGACGCTTGGACGATATTATTATTAATATATGCATTATTACAAACTGGAGTGGCTGGTTTTTGAATCCGACGTTTTGAATTCGGGCAACCATCATCAACTTTTTTAATTCGAGTACGGACCTGGATTTTTCCTTTCGCTAATCAATACCTTTTATAACCTTAAAACAAATTATGACAAAAAAGTCATATCATACGATTTGATGTTTTTGAGAAAATTCGTACTGTTTGAGGAATTACGATAAAATGTGGTAACTAGAAGAAGCATTACGCTACAGTTAATAGCTCTACATGAAGAGCAAAAAAGGCGCTTTTTTTTCTGATGTCAAGCTCATTGTAATCGGTTCATCGAAAGCAGAGATATAAAAGTTTGAAAGAAAAAAAATGGACCTTTCCCCATTACTTTAATATTGAATAGAAAAAAACGATAAATAACAAAAAGTTGCATAATATCTGAAGAATACAATCCTTATATTTTCGACAAACCTTAATTTGGAAAATTGAAGAGAAAATCGCCATTTCCAGTTTTGAGTTGCTGCTACGCCCCTAGCGGCAATTTTTCGAAGTTGAAAATAATTTCCAGCGATTTCTCTTGGCCGATTTACCCCCATAATTTTTTTCCTCAAGATTCTAGGATTAATACTTTTTGACATATAGCGTAGACCCATCCTTAGTTGAACACCCTGTATATGTAGGCATGGTCTTTCCCTTTTGGTTTGGGTAATTTTCACTAAATATTTAGGTACTTAGATTTATTACGGCCAATTTTTTTCGATTTCTAAATTAAATTTTGCTGAAAATATAGGCCGCCTAATAAAGTGCGGGACACCAAAGAAAACCGGGCGGTCCTTAAAATAAAGATTCATAGTCTTAAGCAAGCGGAAAAGTAAAATTTGTCTACCTAAATAAATTTTATATTATTTTATTTGTTGTAATAGTTTGCCGCTTCATCTATAAAGTGCGCCAGCTAAGCGATACGGAAAATTAATCGAGGATTTAGTAAATTTCGCATTGGTCCACTTGTAATTGGGATGTGCCTAGAGTTTCCATGCACTTGCCGCTAGAAGGTTCTAGCTATTTCCAGTGGCGCCTATACATTTCGAACATTTGTTTTCATTTCTATATATACTAGAGAAGCTGAAAATAATATTTTGACTATTCCAATTCAAAATCGAACAGAACTAGCTGCATTTTACACTGGTGTTTCGGAAAGTAGTGTAAGAAATATTTAAAGAGAACATAATGATCGCTCATGTTCTACTTCACCTTTAAAATCTCCTGGTAAAAAAGACCCCGATTATCATACAAAGATAAAATTGACGATGTTGATTTCCAAGTAATTCGACGAACAATAGATGATTTTTATATAAACTTGAAGAAGGTTCCGACCTGCAAACCCCTCCTTCGTATGTAAGGAACAAAACAGATTTTCCGTATGGGTATAAAACTTAAATCGGCTTTTACGATCAAAATTGCTCATTGAGAGACCAAATATTTTTCACTGGCGGGTGAAATATCTATCAACTGTAAGGCAATATAGGCAACAAGGACGCAATATTGTGTATCTAGACGAAACCTGAGTAGATAATGATATGACAGTGAACAAATACTGGCAAAGTGAAAGTGTTACAGGTGTTGTTCAGGAAATTTGCTCTAGTAGTCGCTTTATTATAGTTCAGGTTGGTTCAGAAGCCGGATTTGTTCTAGGTGCCGCCTTAGTTTTTGGCTCGGGACTAACAACTGGAGACTATCATGGACAGATAAATAGAGATAATTTTGAAAAGTGGTTGCTCGAGAAGCTTCTACCTAACATTCCTCCGAAATCAGTCGTGGTAATGGATAACGCGTCTTATCATTCTCACGTAGTAGATAAAAGCTCATATGATATCGCGGCTTAAATCGTACCATCTTGTATGGGATCCAACATGGAGAAAATATCAATTATATGAAGTAATATCAGCCAACAAGCCTAGAGAAAAAAAGTATAAAATTCACGGTCTTTTACGTAACCTCGGTCATACACCTTTAAAGCTGCCTCCATACATGTGCGACCTCAACTCTATTGAACTTGCATGGGCAGGTGTAAAAAAATATATTCGAGAGCGCAACACCGGTGAACTTTCAGTTAAAGATTTAAATACAATAGGATTAGAAACGATTGACTCAATATCAGCTGAAAATTGGAAATCGTATGTTAAACATGTTCGTTCTATTAAAGATAAATACTGGGAAGTAGATGGCAAAATTGAAACGGTTATTGATGATTTAGTTATCACACTGGGATCTTCAAGTAGTGACGACGAAACCTCATCATTTTCAGAGGTAGACAACGATTGTCGCACCTCAAAAATGGCTTAGTTTTTTTTCATATATTTTGTAAAATTGTTCATAAAGTAGCTGTCAATAAACTCCTTCAAAATAATTAATTTTCTGTTCAATACCGGGTGTAAAAAATATCTGATTTGAAAAACTACAGAACTGATATTTTTCCAAAGTTAACACATGTAATTATAGTAGGGAAGCCAGCACTGATTCCAGTGAACAAGATTTATCAAAATTTTAACTTATGCAGTTCGACTTTGGGCTATTCGGGTATGGCAAAAGTGACCGTTTGTCTCCGTCTGTAATATTACTTTGTACAGGGGGCGTCATTGTGAAGTACTATACAGGGCGTTTCCTAATTGCGTGCTAAAGGGAGGTGATTCTTGGACCTTTTTAAGAAAAAAGTTTAATATGAACCTAAAAGTCTTAACTTTGGAGATACAGTGTTTTAAAAAAAACATTTGGCATACTTTTGGCATACACGAGTAGCCCAAAGTCGCACTGCATAAATTAAAATTTTGATAAATCTCGTTCACTGGATCTGATGCTGTCTGCCCTTGTAAAATCTGGACTTGTAAATCGTGTGTCACTATTCTGGGTGATCCAATAATAGTGGATGTAGGTAGTAGCCCGGGAACCGTTAATGACAGAACTCAAGAAAAAATATATTTGTAGGTAAATCGATCAAGAAAAATCAAAATTAAACAATTTTAAAATTCGAAAGTTCGCCGTTTTTGCAACACAAAAGAGATATAGAAGTGCGGTACAGGAAAGAAAACGGCGTAGCTTAAAAACTACTCATCAGAGTGACTTCCAATTTGAGTCAAAAATTAAAGGTCCCCATATGACCTTTATAAACCCTGGTAATATTTTCGTAAAAATGCAATATGCCGGAACAAGATTGGCGGCCAAGTGAAAAGTTAAAAAATTATTTCTAAAAAACTAATTGTTCAGTTTGCTCAAAAATATAACATAGGAGTGAACTGGTAACATTTTGGTATAAATATAAGATAGCAAAATAAAATAGCGGCCTAATAAAGTATTAAAAGAACCGGCCTAGAAAAATTATTTATTAGATTAATTTTAAATATTGTGCAAGTATTAAGTGTGATATAGAGATAAACTGGTAAAGTTGTAATACGAATTCAAGATGGCCGAACAAAATGGTGGCCAAATGTTTAAAAAAAAAATCAAAGTAAAAAAATCTTATTCAATTGACTTTCAATTTTGCAGAAAAATTAAATGTGATATAGGGAAAAACTGGTACAAATTCAACATGACGTAAAAAAATGGCGGTATGTGTCAATGTAAAAACTACTTATTGAATTTATTTTAAATTATGTTCAAAAATGAAGTGTGGCATAGGTAGAAACTGTTAAGCGAGTGGTAGGAAACCAATATGATGCAACAAAATGGCGCCCAATAAAAATATTTGAAAAGAATAGTATGTATGTATTACTAAATGACTATGTACTGAACTAAACTGATCACCCTTCACTATTCCTAATAAAAGGAAATTCCAGGTAAAGGAAATTTACCGATTTTCTTAAATTTATATTCGCTTTATAGGCCCGTCGCCTTTTGAGGGCCTATATTTCCAAAACAGCTCGTATGATTTTGACGTACCCATGGCCTCTCTGGTTCAGGATATCAAGAAATATATATTTGTCGGTTAAGCTCTTGATTCTTCTTTTAAAGTTATTTTAAACAAATGAAACTATTTATACGTTTAATTTTTTGACCAAGAGAAATTACAGATTCTGGTGTTAAACGGGAGTCCGATACTGAGGATGTATGTTTAAGTACGACAATATGAACTAAAAAACTATAAATAGGTCACTCGTAACACTCAACAATTTAAATAATAAACGTACAATTCCACAGAAATTTGTCCACTACTCAGTAATGGATAAGTCTGTTTTTTCCGGTTTACTGTTTTTTTCCCTGTGCGGCAAATAAAATATTTGTGGTTTAACCTGCCATTGCTACGTATGATGGTGCCACAAATGGCTCTATAATTTGCCTCTAAAATGGCGTCGTTATCTTATTCTGGATTAAAATGTAGCATCCGGTTTTAGCCCTTTAGTTTTCCAACATAAAAGCTTATACAGGTATACAGTGATAAGGCAGATAATATCCACCCCTCTTAACGTTCTTATTTATTTGTAAAACTACAAAAAGATTTTTTAGTTCATGTTTGCACCGGTATTGGATATAACTATTTAAATTTTAGAGTATACAGGGTAGACGAGGAGTTTTTATTTCTTAATTTGATCACCCTCTATATTACAGATCCACCAAATGTGTCTCGTCTTGTGATTTTATATACAGTGTGGGCCATTTTGATGATGCATGTATTGGGATCTCGGAAACTATAAGAGATACAGAAATGATTAAGTGGTCAAAATTTTACAGAATTTTATCGGTAATTTAAAAACGCCAGCGGCGTGCTTTTAAGATTTTTGGTTTTCGAGATATTTTGAAAAAACTAAAAAGTGGCATTTTCTGTAAAGTCCTGTAACTTCTTTATTTTTATTTTGTTTCAAAATCTCTGAATACTATTTCATAGACATTTATTGTGTAGAAAACGGCTATTGGATTAGATTTTAATTAACGCGTTTCGGTTATCCTTTACCATCACCAAATTTATTTTTTCTTATGGACGCCATATTGGATTTTTGTCTCTTTAAAATAAGCAAGAAAACTCCTATTCATTGATGTATGACACGTTTACATTTCCTAAAGAAAAAGCATCAAAATGTCCAAAAATCGATTTTATTCTAGCAGGCTTTGGATTGCCATGGAAACAAAATAATTTTTTTGCTTTAGAGTGTTTGATTTTTTGACGTTTCAAAGTTTGTTAGTTATTTTCTGTTATCGTTTATTTTAAATTCTTAAAAATAGCTTTCCGTTATACGAACAAAGAGAAATTTGATATGCTGGAGTGTTATATAAAAAACAATAGAAATGTGATTATAGCCTTAAATAATTACGCTGATACTTACACAGAGAGGCAACAACCAAACCAAAGGTATTTTTCAAATTTGGTGGTTAATTTAAGAACGTGTGAAAGTTTCGAACAGTCAAGGCCTAAAAAATATAATAAGCAGTACAGAGCTAGACATTCCTAGCACAACACTTAGAGGAGTTTTAAAGAAAAATGAGTACCACCCATACAAGCCAAGTTCAAGGGCTCATTGAAGGAGATTTTCTATATATATATATATATATATATATATATATATATATATATATATATATATATATATATATATATATATATATATATATATATATATATATATATATATATATATATATATATATATATATATATATATATATATATATGTATATATATATATATATATATATATATATATATATATATATATATATATATATATATATGTATATGTTAATATGTATATATATGTATATATATATATATATATATATATATATATATATATATATATATATATTTTTTTTTAGAGGAATTTTCAACATAAAAGTAGAGAGGTCGTGAGTGAAAAAAATTGAAATATTATTTTTAACATAAAGAAAGAAATAGAGAAAGTATGCTGATTGGAAGGCACAACACAGAAGGATGCCTATCTTACAGTGGTGTGCTCAACCTAATTCGATCTTATTTCTAAAAATGTATACGTGTAATATATTTATTTTTATGATATGATAATTAACTAAGGGGATAAGTGTGAAAGGTCATTAAGAACCTTAAAAATATGATAGTTGCTTTGTAATAATTAATTATCCAGACAATAGCAATATAAAGACAAAATGGGAAGTAATGTATGTAATAATATTAGCTGTAATGGTATCAATGACATTTATAATAGAGAAACTTGTAATTTTAAAATATGACTAAACAAATAAACAACATACAAAAATAAGCTTTTTTGCCGCAGGAAAATTTTTACAATTTTATGGACAAAGCGAAATTTACCATAAAAGGAAAACTGAGGTTCTGGGTGTCACTCTTTTTGTTTATGTCTGGATGTTGGAGGTTTATATGTATCATTTCTAGAAAAATGCGTTTAACAGGACGCTTTATCAAAAAACTCAACGCCACTCCAGTTAAGAGAGTGGTTTTCTTTAATGAAATGTTGACTCAGTGCACAGGACGGAACCTCTCTCCGACTCTTATGTGATGTAATTCTGCCTCAAAGGCTTCTAAAGGTTTGTCCTATATATGATAACTCACACTCATACATGGTATTTTATAAACTATATTGTAATTCTCCAGCAGTGACAAGGGTGTTTTCGTTTTAGTAAAGAGTTTTTTTTCTCTCTAGCTCTCTTGTTCACTAAAACGAAAACACCCTTGTCACTGCTAAAGAATTACAATATAGTTTATAAAATACCTATCCAGACTAGCGAGTAGTTCAGCGACATATCGAATAACGATAGGTAAATAATCGATAACTATCGACATATCGATAAATAAAATATATCGATAGGTCACGTGCTATCGACTATCGATGGATGAAATCTAATATCGCCCATCCCTACTAGCGAGTCCCGTGTAGGGCAAAAGCATTACAGAAACAACTTGTTTATGTGAGTTCTGATCGGTATTAATTTGGATAGTTTCTAATTACTAATTTTATTTAAGTATGCCATTATAAGAGGGGACTTTTCAATTCAAATATTTGAAGATGATATTAAAAAAGCAATTTTGTAAAGGAAACGCCTTATCAATATATATATAGTAAACAGCTGCGTTATCATGATCATTATTTATTTGTTTTGTTGCAAGTATACTTAAACTCAGTAATTGGCACCAAATCATCATCTTTTTTATAAATTAAGTATTTAGAAAACATAATGTATTTAAATTGGTTTAAATCTTCTTTCGGGAATAGGCAACAATTTGTAAGGGCAAATGGTTTTGATTCTGATTGTAAATTGATTACAAGGGGAGTCCCTCAAGGTTCGATCTTGGGACCTATTCTTTTTTTGTTATACATTAATGATATCACAAACCTAAAAATTAATGGAAAAATCTCTATCTTTGCTGACGACCCAAGCATAACATGGAGTGATTTTGATACAACGTCTTTACATTCTTATATTTCCAACGACCTTGTTATGATTAAGGCTTGGTCCGATTCCAATCTGCTTTGCTTCATTATGAATAAAACGGTGGCCTTATCTTATAAGGGGACTTTACAATCACTGCAGCTACTTAACAGCAATATTAAATACGTTGAGTCGGTTAAATTCCTGGGTTTGAATATAAATAGCAACCTAAAATGGTCTAAGCATATTGACACGTTAACTAAAAAACTTTCTACCGTCTGCTTTGCCATGCAATCAGTTTCAAAAGAGCTGGACGTGTCTTCTGCCAGATTTCTCTCTATTCAAATCCCATCTTCGCTATGGCCTTCCCTTTTGAGGCTGCTGTGCCACCGAGCAATTTCTTAGTATTTTTAGGCTTCAAAAGAGAGCAATTCGCTATTTGATTTAAATAATAGAGCGCACTACCAATACTATTTCAAAAAACACGAAATATTAACACTTCTTGCATTATTTATTTTTAAAACCGTCTGTTTGATAAGAAAACATATAAGCACATTCCCTGAAAGGCCACAACATGTATATCCTACCAGAAACTCTAGGCATGACATATACCTTCCCATTCCTTCCACAGAATTAATAAAAAATCAATTATTTACAACGCCATAAAATTTTACAATCATCTTCCAGAATATTTAAAAACAATCCGTACGTTTGCACTCTTCCAAAAAAAAAAAACCAAAGCGTACCTCATTGAAAGACCTTTTTACTGCGTTAATGATTTTTATAATGAATAAGTCTCATTAAAATGTTTTTTATTTGCTTGTTTACGTAAAACTCTTTGGTATCATGTTGAGTCCGTTAACAATAATTATTTTTGTTACATATTAGGTTAAAGTTATACATTTTCTTTTTTTTCTAATACATTTTAATTAACCACATTTTGAATCGTTATAGAGAAAGTACTTCTTTACATGCCGCAGTAAACAAACCATAGCCCTAATAATTGTCCCTTCTTTATTTGTAGGTACTGATAAGAATTATTAATTTATAAACCACACCATTAGTCGTCCGGAGTTGTTTACTTGCATGTTTTTTTTTGTGTTTTTTGCTATATTAGTTCAGTACACTTTTTGTTTAACTTCACTTATTTTGCTTTTATAACGATAACAAAATAGAGTTTAACGTATTTACGCCCAAATTATTTTCATCCGAAATTAACTATTTACTTTAGAGATTCCTACTATGTTTTTAATAAGTAAGCGTAGAAAAATATTATTTTGAAAATAAGTTATTTGGTCCTTCAAAAAACTGCCGTCCTCGTATGAGGACACTGGGATAATATGATATAAAAAAAAACAAAATATTGTATAAGTTTATTTTGATTTATTTGAAAATAAGAGTTTATAAGTTCATTTTTTTGTGAAAATCGTTGAAACAACTAGGTATGCAAAGCATAATATTACATTTTTGGCAAAATGTTCGTGGTTTCCCTGTGCAATTATTCATTTGGCATCTTCATTGTTTTTCCCTTTTGCCAATGGAGTGGTTTTTCCCATCAAATTTTTCGTCATTTGGCACGACTGTTTTGGATGTACTTGGAAGACTGAACGGTCGTCCACGATCAATCCTCAAGCCATGACCACTTTTCAAATATGAATAGGCAATCTCCATACGAAATTCCTTGATTGACATCCTCTTTTGTCCTTTATGCACCATATTGTAAAGTACGCAACCATTTACAATAGCCATGTCTATCATCCTTGTGAAAAGACACCAGTACCATTTCTTCCCTCTTATAGAAATGTGATGTTTCTCTAGAAGCCAATCATGGTGGTCAACACCACCTATAAATTTATTGTAAGTTACTAGTTGTTGCTGTGGTATTGGCAATTTTTTCTGTTTCTACTTTTTCCATCTTTGAACTTGGGTTACAGGAGTGATTGTATCATGATTGGTAGCAAGTGAGACACATTTATTGTCATTCCATTTGCAAACAAGGATTTTATTGTTATGGTCAAATCGCCAATCATATCTTCCCCGAGGTTCTTTTTCCAAAATCTTTGACGTCATCGTAGGACATTTTGCTGTTCTGTTCTCCCGGACTGTACCAGTAGCACGAAAGTCTTTCTGTTTTAGATTACAAAGGAGATTATGACTTGTAAAAAAATTATCGAAATATACTTTATGTCTCTTAGGGTTTTCACTTCTAACATATTGGTGACAACTCTGGTTCCTAAAGGTTCTTTGTGTTTATTAGATTGATCTGTAGGCTCTTTACCACAATAAAGTGTAAAATTATAGCAATATTCATTGTCGCCACATAGAGCCCACAGTTTGAAACCGAATCTTATTGGTTTTGCTTTTATAAACTGTTTTATTGGGTGATGTCCGTAATACCTCACAATCATCTCATCAATTGATAAATGCTCATGGAAATTACCCCATTGTCTAAAACGTTCGTTTACCATTTCCATCAAAGGTCTAATTTTGAATGATCTGTCGTGTTTGTTTTCATTTGCTTGAGAGTTATCAACGAAGTGAATCAAGGATTTTAGTTCTGTGTATGTATTACGGCTAAATGCGTTTTTTACTAATAAAACTCCCAGGTCTTCTCGTTCGGACCAATAATCCCTCTCACTGGGCAACGAGTGATATCCAGTAAAAATTAAAAAACCAATAAAAGTTTTGATCTGTTCTTTGTTTGTTGAATATTCGTGTTTATTTTTTTGTGTTCTTGCATATCGTATTGTCTCTGTAACCAATAAATCATAAACGGCATCGTCAAAAAAATATTCAAAAATTTCTAAAGGTGTAGCATTCGATAATTGTTCTCTTATGACTTCAAATACCTGTTGACAATCTTCAAAGTCCATTGTCTTATAGTTTGGTTCAGATCTCTCCCACTTTGGCGGCAAAAAAATAGATTCACCCCTTTTTCTCTCAGAAAATGATGAAAGCGGTAAATTATCTTCTTCGTCAGACGATGACGGTTCATCTGGAGTATTTTCTTTAGTGAGAAATATTTCAGTGCCCCCTGGAATATCTCTTACGGTAGCTGTACCAATATCTTCATCGATGATATCATCTTCATCACTCAATTCGTCAACTTCTGGGGGTAATGCTGCAATATCGGCATCAATCCGCTCTGAATATAAATATTCAACAGTATCATCCAGTGTCTTGAAGAATTTTCAGCAAATTCAACAAAATTGGAATTTCTGCAAAAAAAAAATTTTTTTAGTATTCAATTTTACCTATAAAGTCCAGTTAGAACAAAAATAGGACATTTTCAAATTTTATATTTAAACGCCCAGCGTCCTCATTTGAGGACAGTAGGATTTTGTTACACCCTGTTTACAAACCATTTCTTCTGGGCCTTATTACGTATTATATTCATAAAACCTAACAATATAACTAGCAGAAAAAATAACTTCTAATACATACCTTTGTTTTATAACAAAATGCCAGCAAAAATTTTAACATGAAACCACGTGATAAAAAAAATGCAATAAATCAGATAATACTTCAGAGCCAATACGTAACTTCGGCGCTTCGAAACGTGCGGTTAGCATCACTACCAGACTATTACTGATGTTCAATGCCGAATTACTGTTGTTTGTACGACGGTGTCTACGCCATCCCCTCCTATGTCAGCTGTCCTCAAATGAGGACGCTGGGCGTTAATAGGTTAAGGTAGCGTAATTTTAATGTCAATGTCATCGAAATTATTCACCTCGCATATGTATTGTTTATTTCCTTTTGTTAGGTCGCCTGGATTCATTAACCGCCTTACGTCAATGTTACGAATATAATGAATGTTATATTTACAATTTATGTATTTGCATTGACCTATCGAAAAATATGTTTTTTTTTTCGATTAATATTTCGTTTTTTCATTGTTTTGTTTTTTTCGTTTTAAGGTAAATTTCGCTTTGTCCATAAAATTGTAACAATTTTCCTGCGACAATAAAGCATACTTTTGTTTGTTTGATGCATAACCAACTGAACTCAGCAGTAGATAGTTTGTAAAAAGGCTATTTCTGTGCTAAGATTGTTTAATATGAAATGTCCTATTTTTTATAAATAAGTTTGTTATTGAAAAAAATAGAGATTCTTTGGAAAAAAATTGTGATGAAAAGCAAACAAAGGTTGTATGCATACGTTAAACATAAAGTACAATTTTTCGGAGTGATCAAAGTGAAAAATTGGTCTACTGCGAAAACAGGACATATCAGATTTTGTTCTCTGACACTAGATTTATTACATTGACTAGACCACTTTTTATCCTTTTAAAACGTTTACATCTGACTTTTTGTAAAAATAAACATCAAATAGGCAAGTAATATAGAACGGAGGTTTTCACTGAGATGTTCAAATTCCGTGGAGTAGAGGTTCTTGAGAGTGCATTGTGTAAGCAAAAAGTCGGATAGTAATTGAAAGGTATAGCATCAAAGTGTACAAAGTGTATTAAAGGGCAAGATATTGTAAAAAATCGGTAAATTTACTTTATCCGGAACTTCCCTCGTCATGAACCTTTCCTTTCATTAGGAATAGTAAAGTATTACCCAATTTAGTTCTGCACTGTCTTGTCAAAGATTTTTATTGAGCGCCATTTTGTTCCACCATATCGAAATTGCACCAATATTTTACCAGTTTCTACTTAATCCACACTATCTTTTGGGCATTATTTAAAATAAATTAACCAGTTAATCCCTGTATCACATTCAATTTTGCTGCAAGATGTTAAGTCAATTGAATAAGAAAATTTTTGAAATTTTATTTAATTGCCATTTTGTTTCTGCGTTTTTGAATTCGTACCTCAATTTTACCAGCTGTTTATTTCTATATCACACTTAATGGTTGCCCAAAATTTAAAATTAATTTTATAAGTAGTTTTCAGGCTCATTTTTAAATTAATTTATTATGCCACTATTTTGTTTTGCTGTCTTCGATTCATATCAAAATATTACAGGTTGATCTCTTGATAAGGGTAAATTGAAAAATTTGTTTTTTAGTAATATTTTTGGTAATATTTCACTAGGCCGCCATTTGATTTTTACCAAATTAATACCAGGTTATCCCTACATAACCCTTAATTTTTAACCAAACTTTTGAAGTAAATGGGGTAAGTAGTTTTTAGCTACGCCGAAAACAGACAGTCCGAATTTTACTAGTTAATTACTACCTAATACTTGATTTTTGTGCAAAATTCGTGATAAATTGAATAAGTACCTTTTTAGTAACATTTTCTTTTAACATTTGACTAAGCCGCCATTTTGTTTCGTCATATTGGATCTTTATCAAAACGTTACCAGGTCATTTCCATACGACTTTTAATTTTTGACCAACATTTGAAGTCAAGTTTTTAAACTATGCCGTGAACAGACAGATCGACAGACACACAGACTGACAGTATTAAAAAAACATATGGTCGTGACTGACAAAGGCAAAAGAATTGCCTAAACAAAAATTATAAAAAGACCGATAAACTTGTTGACTATTTGGCCTATTCTGACATAAGACGTGAGGTTAAACTTCGAATTGATATGTGTTATTTTACATATGTCACACAGACTGAACTACTTATCCCAGAAAACATTAAATACTTTTGGTCATTTGTACGAAACTTAAGAAGTGACTCCAATCTGTCCAGTGTTATGAATTATGACGGGCAAGAAATCACTGGTTCAAATAACATCGCGAACGCTTTTGCTACTCACTTTCAGTTTTGCTATTCTTACTACCGTGATTTAGACTTTATTAAAATTGGTCCAATAAGTTATTCAGGAAAATTACTATCAACATATTGTTTTACAGAGGCAGAAGTCTTTAATAAAATAGAGGATCTTGATCCTTCCAAGAAAGCTGGCCAAGCTGGAATTCCTACTATTCTATTGCAACGATGCTGTGAGTCATTGTCTCAGCCTCTATGTATAATTTGGGTTCCTTTCCTGAATTTTGGAAGTTTCCTACTCTTTTGCCCATTTTTAAATCTGGTGATAAAAGTGATGTGAATAACTACAGAGGCATTCTTTTACTACTTTCACATATACCAAAGCTCTTTGAGGCAATTATCACCGATCATATATTTGAGTCTTTAAAACACTATATTACGAGTATGCAAGATGGTTTTTATCGTGGTCGTTCAACAACTACCAATCTTGTAATACTTCAAAACTATTTAGTGACATCGGTTGAGGCTGGCAAACAGATCTATGTTATTTACACTGACATATCTAAGGATTTTGACAGTGTTTGCCATCAATGTCTCTTGAGTGGATCAAATCGTATTTATTTAATCGTCGCCAGCAAGTCAACACATGTGGTTCAGTTTCCAGGGAGGATCTTGTGACATCGGGTGTCCGGTAGGGCATGCTGGTCCAGTTCTCTTTCTGCTCTTTATAAATAATATAATATCTTGTTTCGAATTTTCTGAATGTCTTTTATATGCAGACGACTTAAAATTCTTTTCACCAGTCTCCTCAAACTCCAATCCTCTGCAGTCTTATATTGAAAGGCTCGTCAAATGGTGCTAATTATCTCTCTCTTAACAGCTCGAAATGTAAAGGGCTCCGTTTTCACAAACATATTAATCCCATACCCTCCACCTACTTCATAGATAACGTAAGACTTGAAGTTGTTAGTTCTTTCACGGACCTAGGCGTTATTTTTGATGAAAATCTAACTTTTAATCTACATATTAATAACATTGTGCTTAAGGGTTTTACACTACTGGGCTTTATAAAGCAACATACGAGACACGTAACTGATACCAAAGCAATTGGGTGTCTCTATAACTCATTGGTTCGTAACTTTCTAGAATATTGTTGTACAATATTAAGTCCATCATAGCATTGTCGCATCGACAGAATTGAAAAGGTGCAAAATAGGTTTTCAAAATACCTCTTATATAAATTTTATTTCCCATATCAAGGTCATCTAATGACGCGGTTTTCAAACCGTTGAATTTAGAAGAAAGAAGACAGAAGACTGTGAAGTGCTGCTGGGATCAGACCCTATCAGTTCCTATTAGAAGAACAGGCTAATCACTGCTGTTTGTTGAAAGGAACCACCGAACAAATTATGGGTTTAGTGCATTTGTTTACAATTATAATCGTCACTTCTCAGAATATGACATTTTCAGACTAAGCACTTTGCAGCTAAAAAGGCAGTTAACCGGATTGGTTTTGTGATGTTTTTTGGCCCATATTGATGTTCGTTTTTGGTTATGTAGTTGTGCAGTTTTATTATTATTTATGTATGATTTTACTTTAATTGAAAATCTTTCTCCTTGTTGGTAATTTTTGTTTGCTGATCTGACATATTTTTCTTAGAGTTATTGACTTTTTTGTCATTTTGTTCCGCTATCTTGAATTGGTACTATAATGCTTGCCCAAAATTTGAAATTATTTATTAGGACGCCATTTTATTTTGCTATCTTATATTAATACCAAAATGATACCAGGTTATTCCTATGTAACACTTGATTGTTGCACACCATTTGAGGTAAATTTGATAATTAGCTTTTTTAGTAATATTTTTTTTTACGTTTTACTAGACCGCCATCTTGCTCCGGCATATTGGATTTTTACGAAAATATTTCTAGGTCATCCCCATACGACCTTTAATTTTTGACTAAATTTGAAGTCAATCTGCTAAGTAGCCTGTAAGCTATACCGCGAACTGACAAAGACAGACAAACCGACAGACGGGCCGACGGAATTGATAAAACATATTTTTTTGGCAGCTAGGGACGCTAAAACGTGAAGATATGTAAAACCTGAGACGATGATTTTTACACGATAACAAACATTTTTTTGGCCGCCATTTTGTTCTGCCATCTTGAATTAGTACCACAATTTTACTAGTTCATTTCTATACCATAATTAATTAGGGCACATAATTTGAAATCAATCTGTCTAAATAACACAAAATTCGAATATATAGAACTCAGGGAGTTCTTATAAAAGTTTCTCTCAAGGATCCTAAAAACGTAAAAATATAATGTGTGTCCAGTTTAAAATTCTGGTTTTGAGGTCGGGGCAGCACTTTTCCGACACCCTGTATTAATGAATATAATTAAGAAAGTTGTTTAGAACCAAGAACATTATGTACTAACATATTGTTTCTAAAGTCGGTAGTTCCTGAGAAAAGGTATAGGCCCCTAATAAAACGCCCACCCTGTACATTTTGAAACTAAACCTAATATTTGAATTTAAAATACATTCGGATATTCAACGTTTTGAAACTTTATGGAAAAATATGAATATTTAACTTTAAATTCACAAGGAAAACACAACAAAAGTCCAGATTGTACATTTTGATACTCTACTCCTCAATTGTAATTTGATAGGATCTAATCCCCTGAACCAATGATTTTTTAGCAAGGTGCGTTATTATTTTATTTTGTCGAGTAAAACATTTTTTTATTCAAGGTCCGGTATCCAATTTTTTCGTGGCTGCATTTCTCCTTGTCATCGCCAGTGCAGATCAGACGTATCCGGGTACCTCTACAAGGCCCATTCTCTCTGCAAGTGAAGCAGAGGTTTTGTCAGAATCCAACTATCTTCAGGGATGGACAGTGGAAAACATAAACATTCCTTCAAGCCCGGACTACGTTGTTGGACCTGGACAAGAGTATACTGACATTCAGGTTGCAGTAAATGCAGCTTTAAATGCTGGTATGTTTATTTTGAGGTACAAATAATTACAACCAAATGTGAACACACTAAGAGAGTGTTTGGAGAGACCAAACGCCCTCTTAGCTTTGGGATCGAAGAGCATTTTAAACTTATACAAAAGGGAGAAATGCCAAATCAGTTATAGCAAAACGCGTTATCAAAAAACTAAAATTTTGAATAGGGAGCGGCACTGATGAACGTTTGTAGATGCGAAAGCAGCTTTTATAGAAATGAATCTGTAAATTTTTAGTGAACCTTGCATGAATATTCCAAACATATACTCTGTGACTCCTGTCACTTCATGCTTCAGGCAAGAATGGGGACTTCACACATCTCCGCATACGACTGGTATAATATAAGACTTAGTTTCTTACATAGTTAAATATAGATACAATCTTCAATAAAAATATACAAGTAAAACCTTTTCTGTTTCTTACATAGTTAAATATAGATACAATCTTCAATAAAAATATACAAGTAAAACCTTAAAAGTTATATGAGGAGCAATGTGGTTACAAGTAACAAGTACCAATTCTTCCTCACTTGCCAGTGGCAAGTTAATTATTGTTAGCCTAATGATATATTTAAATAATAAAAAAACCCAATATTACATGTTATAAATACTTACATAATATTCCAAATCTTTATACAATTAGGACTAGTTTCTAGCTCTCTCCTACATATCTTGACCGACTTTAACAAAGGAGGAGGTTATAAACTCGATGCTATGTATTTTTTATGTATGTACATCGATTACTCGGAAATGGGTTGACCAATCTGGATGAAATTTCCAGAGAATATTTAAGATGCAACCGGAGTGGTCCCATAGCAAGCATATTAAATAAAGAATAAACATGGCGGAAATATGCCATTTTTAACTATTTATTCCAAATTATAAAGAACAATATATACGTTCACCATTCTGTCAGAATAGTGTATATAACTATAAATATAAATATATATATATATATATATATATATATATATATATATATATATATATATATATATATATATATATATATATATATATATATATATATATATATATATATATATATATATATATATATATATATATATATATATATATATATATATATATATATTTTATATTTCTCTTCTTGAACCTTACAATTTATAAATATCAAGTACTTTCTTGGGATGAGGTTCGTGGATTGAACAAAGAAACTTTAATTGACGTTTCGCCTGTCCATTTCAGGCTTTTTCAAAATATTTAATTCTGCACATCTAAAAATTAAATACAAAAAGTGTATATATGTAAGTTAATAAATAAAAACAATTAGGTATAACGGCACGCACTAAAATTATTAAAACATTTATTTAAAATAGTACAGTACATACCTTGAGAAAGATGTTCTTTTACCTTGCTTGGCAGTGTGGAGGTAAGTGATACACTGGTTAAAGAATTCTATTGTTTTTTTTTTTATATATATCCTTTAGTTTTTTTGATTATATTAACAATGTAGAACTATTTGTGGATACGGGTTGTTTTAAAAGTATTTGTGTGAGTCTGACAGTATACAGTATGTATTTATGATTGATGGAAAATAGTTTATAACAATTGAATTAAATTAGATTGTGATATATTTGGCTGAGATTGTCAATGTCTTTCCGATCGCTTACTGTATTTTTTTCTTTTTTTATCTCGACCATTTCTTTGAATGTCAGTTTATGGTAATGTTGTTCTTTTGATAAGACCGTTGTACTCGAAAAATCAAATTCATGTTTCATGTCTCTTTCATGTTTATGTAGTGCTGTGGAAGCATTTTTTGTATATTTATGCCCATTTAGTCTATTTGATAGGTATTGTGTGGTCATGCCTATATATTTTTTGGGGCAGTTTAGGCAGGGAATGCTGTAAACTACGTTTGATTGTTTTTTAATTGGTGTCTGACTTTTTAGTGGTGTATATAAAGATTTAAGGGTATTGTTAGATTTGTGGCATACGGTTATGTCGTGTTTACCGAGAATGTGTTAAATCTTTTCAGAAAGACCTTCAGTGTATGGTAAAGATATGTATGTAGTTGTTTTATTGTTGTCATGATTATTTACAATATGTTTTGTGGCATTGTATAATTTTTGGGTTCTTCGCTTTATAATTCGTTCGATGGCTTTTAATGGGAAATGATTTTTTAAGAGAGTATTTTTAACTTTATTTAGAATGTCAACTCGGTATATAGGTGATGTTAGTGTTAGTGCACGGTCAACTAATCCTATCATCACGGAGTTTTTTTGACATTTTGGGTGACTGGAATTATAATTAAGGTAGCGGGAGGACCAGGTTTTTTTGGTGTACCACTTAGTTTTAATGCCATTTGTTTTGTGGTCTCTTATTAATGTTAAATCCAAAAAGTTTATAGCACCATCATTTTCTATTTCGGAAGTAAACTGCAATTTTGGATGAAAATTGTTAAAGAGGGAGATAATTTCCGTTAATTTATTTTTTGGTATGGCTAATAAACAATCATCCACGTACCTTTTAAAAAATAATATTGGTACATTGGCTTTTTGTAACACTGTTTCTTCTAGATATTCCATTACTATTTGGGCTGCGGTGGAAGAGATGGGTGAACCCATTGCACATCCGTCAAGTTGTTGGTAGTAATCATCTTTGTATTGGAAATAGTTATTCGAAAGAATGAGATCTATCCCTTCTATGAATTCTGTGCAAGTGAGTGTTGTGTGATTCTTTATCTGATTCCATTTTTCTTTAATGATTTGTTTTAAAAGTTTAGTCGGAATGTTTGTATATAAGGATATTACGTCTAGAGAGATGAGTTGGAAATTATTTGGTATTTTAAGGTTGTCTATAAACTTTTTAAATTCAAACGAATCTTTAATGTAATAATCATTTCTGCCTGTAATTTTTGATAAGCAATTTGATAAAAAACTTGAAAGTTTGTAGAATGGTGACTGAATATAGGAAACAATGGGTCTCATAAGAATGTCGGGTTTGTGAAGTTTAGGCATTCCATAGAATTTTGGTGGAACAGAATTATGTATTTTTAATGATTTGGCTTCTTTTTCGGATATGTGATTACGTTTTAACAGTTTTTCTATGAACGAGTTATTTTTGGATTGAAGAGATTTCGTCGAATCAAATCTCATTTTTTTATATGTGTTTTTGTCATCAAGAAGTGCATTAATTTTGTTGTTGTAATCAATGGTATTCATTATTACAGTCTTGTTACTTTTGTCTGGCTTTAAGACTGTTATCTGTGGATTTGTTTTTAAAAAATATTTACATTTTTTTGCTTGCTTTGATAGTTTTTTTTGAGTTTTGTTTTGCTGTATTTTTTTGTGTCTTATTTTAATTTTATGGTTGGTAATGACATTAACAATCTCTGACCGGATACTATCTTTTTGTTCAGATGGTTTATTGTAAATAGCCGACTCGATAGAAGCAATGTAATCTATTGTTGGTAAATTGTATTCTTCACTAACAGGTAGAGAAAATTTTTCACCTAGGGCTAGTGTTTCTGCAATTTCGTTTGGTATATGCGTATCTGAGATGTTTTCTAGCCAGTTATTGGTATCGATTTTATCGTTGTTGGTTTGTATAGTTTTATATAAATTATTAAATTTATTATTTTTTTGTTTGACTCGTTTGAAAATAGTTTCTGCTTTTTGTTGTTCAAGTTTTAGGAATGTATCCACAGTTTTGTGTGGTAGAATATTTTTTATTTTATTTTTGTCATTTTGTAAACTTTGACTAAGGTTATTAATAGATTTTGTTGTTTCTGTAATTAGGAGATTTAGTATTTTTAATTTAGTATTATTAATGACATCGAAAAATTTGCTCTCAAGGTACTTACTTGTAAAACATATATGTGTGGTATGTAAATTTAAAAATTTTGGAAAAATATTTGTACTTTTGCATCTCAATAGAAATATTCGTCTATTTTTCTGATTAGCAATCTTCTTGTATATTCTTGAGATGTGCTTCAGACAGGTTGTTGTTTCTGAACCATAGGAATTTGTTATTTCTTCAAAAAACTTCATTTTGTGTTATAGCAACTTTCACCCTTGCCAATATATATATATTTTTATATTTCTCTTCTTGAACCTTACAATTTATAAACATCACGAACCTCATCCCAAGAAAGTACTTGATATTTATAAATTGTAAGGTTCAAGAAGAGAAATATAAAAATATATATATATTGGCAAGGGTGAAAGTTGCTATAACACAAAATGAAGTTTTTTGAAGAAATAACAAATTCCTATGGTTCAGAAACAACAACCTGTCTGAAGCACATCTCAAGAATATACAAGAAGATTGCTAATCAGAAAAATAGACGAATATTTCTATTGAGATGCAAAAGTACAAATATTTTTCCAAAATTTTTAAATTTACATACCACACATATATGTTTTACAAGTAAGTACCTTGAGAGCAAATTTTTCGATGTCATTAATAATACTAAATTAAAAATACTAAATCTCCTAATTACAGAAACAACAAAATCTATTAATAACCTTAGTCAAAGTTTACAAAATGACAAAAATAAAATAAAAAATATTCTACCACACAAAACTGTGGATACATTCCTAAAACTTGAACAACAAAAAGCAGAAACTATTTTCAAACGAGTCAAACAAAGGTGAAAAATTTTCTCTACCTGTTAGTGAAGAATACAATTTACCAACAATAGATTACATTGCTTCTATCGAGTCGGCTATTTACAATAAACCATCTGAACAAAAAGATAGTATCCGGTCAGAGATTGTTAATGTCATTACCAACCATAAAATTAAAATAAGACACAAAAAAATACAGCAAAACAAAACTCAAAAAAAACTATCAAAGCAAGCAAAAAAATGTAAATATTTTTTAAAAACAAATCCACAGATAACAGTCTTAAAGCCAGACAAAAGTAACAAGACTGTAATAATGAATACCATTGATTACAACAACAAAATTAATGCATTTCTTGATGACAAAAACACATATAAAAAAATGAGATTTGATTCGACGAAATCTCTTCAATCCAAAAATAACTCGTTCATAGAAAAACTGTTAAAACGTAATCACATATCCGAAAAAGAAGCCAAATCATTAAAAATACATAATTCTGTTCCACCAAAATTCTATGGAATGCCTAAACTTCACAAACCCGACATTCCTATGAGACCCATTGTTTCCTATATTCAGTCACCATTCTACAAACTTTCAAGTTTTTTATCAAATTGCTTATCAAAAATTACAGGCAGAAATGATTATTACATTAAAGATTCGTTTGAATTTAAAAAGTTTATAGACAACCTTAAAATACCAAATAATTTCCAACTCATCTCTCTAGACGTAATATCCTTATATACAAACATTCCGACTAAACTTTTAAAACAAATCATTAAAGAAAAATGGAATCAGATAAAGAATCACACAACACTCACTTGCACAGAATTCATAGAAGGGATAGATCTCATTCTTTCGAACAACTATTTCCAATACAAAGATGATTACTACCAACAACTTGACGGATGTGCAATGGGTTCACCCATCTCTTCCACCGCAGCCCAAATAGTAATGGAATATCTAGAAGAAACAGTGTTACAAAAAGCCAATGTACCAATATTATCTTTTAAAAGGTACGTGGATGATTGTTTATTAGCCATACCAAAAAATAAAACAACGGAAATTATCTCCCTCTTTAACAATTTTCATCCAAAATTGCAGTTTACTTCCGAAATAGAAAATGATGGTGCTATAAACTTTTTGGTTTTAACATTAATAAGAGACCACAAAACAAATGGCATTAAAACTAAGTGGTACACCAAAAAAACCTGGTCCTCCCGCTACCTTAATTATAATTCCAGTCACCCAAAATGTCAAAAAAACTCCGTGATGATAGGATTAGTTGACCGTGCACTAACACTAACATCACCTATATACCGAGTTGACATTCTAAATAAAGTTAAAAATACTCTCTTAAAAAATCATTTCCCATTAAAAGCCATCGAACGAATTATAAAGCGAAGAACCCAAAAATTATACAATGCCACAAAACATATTGCAAATAATCATGACAACAATAAAACAACTACATACATATCTTTACCATACACTGAAGGTCTTTCTGAAAAGATTAAACACATTCTCGGTAAACACGACATAACCGTATGCCACAAATCTAACAATACCCTTAAATCTTTATATACACCACTAAAAAGTCAGACACCAATTAAAAAACAATCAAACGTAGTTTACAGCATTCCCTGCCTAAACTGCCCCAAAAAATATATAGGCATGACCACACAATACCTATCAAATAGACTAAATGGGCATAAATATACAAAAAATGCTTCCACAGCACTACATAAACATGAAAGAGACATGAAACATGAATTTGATTTTTCGAGTACAACGGTCTTATCAAAAGAACAACATTACCATAAACTGACATTCAAAGAAATGGTCGAGATAAAAAAAGAAAAAAATACAGTAAACGATCGGAAAGACATTGACAATCTCAGCCAAATATATCACAATCTAATTTAATTCAATTGTTATAAACTATTTTCCATCAATCATAAATACATACTGTATACTGTCAGACTCACACAAATACTTTTAAAACAACCCGTATCCACAAATAGTTCTACATTGTTAATATAATCAAAAAAACTAAAGGATATATATATAAAAAAAAAAAAAAAACAATAGAATTCTTTAACCAGTGTATCACTTACCTCCACACTGCCAAGCAAGGTAAAAGAACATCTTTCTCAAGGTATGTACTGTACTATTTTAAATAAATGTTTTAATAATTTTAGTGCGTGCCGTTATACCTAATTGTTTTTATTTATTAACTTACATATATACACTTTTTGTATTTAATTTTTAGATGTGCAGAATTAAATATTTTGAAAAAGCCTGAAATGGACAGGCGAAACGTCAATTAAAGTTTCTTTGTTCAATCCACGAACCTCATCCCAAGAAAGTACTTGATATTTATATATATATATATATATATATATATATATATATATATATGTAATATATATATATATTTATATATATATATATATATATATATATATATATATATATATATATAATTAGAATTTTTCTTTAACCATATATTTATATGTGGGACCTTATTTTCTTGGGTTAGGTTAACAATGAGAAAATTTTTCTCAGTTTAAATCAACGCTTCGCTCATTGTTTTGAGCCTTGACAGGGTAGTCCATCAAGCTCGCGTCGGTCAATAGTTTCTAAGCCGTTATGGAAAAATTTTCTTAATAAAACTTTTAACGTTTTATCTCTGCAACTACCCAAAAATATTTTCAAAGATACAGGCTGTCCTAAAAAAGAAATTTTCCGAAAATTATATATTTGGCAAATAAGGCGTTTGTAGGTTCCGTATTCAACTTTAAATTCGTATGTGGGTCGAATGCAGCGTTTTTGTGTTATGACATAAAAAAGACAAATTTGGTAAAAAGCATACTTTATTAAAACTGTCATATCT
The DNA here is from genome assembly GCA_030620095.1 of Kuschelorhynchus macadamiae. NCBI lineage: Eukaryota > Metazoa > Arthropoda > Insecta > Coleoptera > Curculionidae > Kuschelorhynchus > Kuschelorhynchus macadamiae. The sequence continues at coordinate 53,356 of JAUTXW010004462.1, read as the reverse complement.
CCGCCAATGTCTGTTAACTTTACTAAAAAAAATACATATATTCTAGCCTTAGCTTAATTTTTGCTAAACTATCTTCACTTTTTAATTCAATTATACAGGGTGTCCAAAATATGTGTTCAAACATCTCCATTTAAAATTCTATTTTTAACGAAATTCTTAAATACAACACCCCGTATATGATTTTGTCGTTAAATAGCTGAGAATGTGCTCTTTTAGAAAATAGTGTGTTTGCGGTATGTGTCTCACTATTGTTTAGAAATATTAAGAATCTTTCTAAAGTCTGCACAGACTAGTTGAATCCTTCGGGTTTCGGCTAAAAACCGATTTATTATTATTATTATTGTCGAAATTGACAATCAATTTCTCAACAAATGTTGGGTTCCAAGCCCATTTCGGATGCAGGCATCAAAAGGAGTCGGCTAGTTCTATGTGTTGTCCTGTAAGAATTTTCTCACTATGTGGCAAGTACTGATCAGGACTGCCCTCTGGATGTTGATGAAGGTATTAGTAAGCAGTCCTATGATTTTCAGGTTCTGTTCTAGTGTTTTTGGAACTAGTCCAGTTGATGATACGATAATCGGTATCACATGAACCTTATTCAGTCGCCACATCTTCTGTATCCCGATGGCCAGTTCCACATATTTGGCCTTTTTCTCTTGATATTTATCCAACACGTTGTTATTGTTGGGTTCAAAGACATCTACCAAATAAGCTGTCTTTGTTTCCTTATTTAACAGTACCATATTAGGCCGATTATTCGTCACCCGTGTGTTGGTGATAATTGCCCGGTCGTAGTAAAGTTTGAAGGCATTATTTTCAAGAAATGGTTGGTATTTATAATAGGGCACAAAGGTGTTCAGGAGCCCGTATTTATTGACAAGCTTTTAGTGTATGGTGTTACATACCTGGTTATGTTGCTAGAGGTAGTCCGTGTTTGCTAGGTAAGTGCAGCCAGATGTTATATGCTGTATAGTCTCTGATCTCTCGCTACATTTTCGACACTTATCGGAATCAACGGACCGGTCTTTGATGATGAATTTCGTGTAATTCCGTGCGTTAATAACTTGGTCATGTTGTGCCATCATAAATCCTACTGTCTCTGGGTCTCATTATAGATTCTCAGGTTCTTTCTCCACTGGAGTTTGATAGTTTCCAGGAAATGTTGATCATAGGGTGAATTTTGTATATATACATCTATGAGCCAGGAATGTGGCACACTATCAAAAGCCTTTTTATAGTCAGTATGTATGTTGCGTTGTTTTTTCTGTGCCTGCTTAAGTACCACAGAGTCGATGATAAGTTGTTCTTTGCATCGTTAATGATTTCGAGTGCATCCCTTCTGTTCCTCAGGTTATGACTGTTAATATGGTGATAGATACGATTTGCAATGCATCCTGTTGGGATCTTGGTACATGGTGGGCAAACAGGTGATGGGCCGGTGTTGGGACGGGTCTTCTGTCCTATTGCTTTTGGGTAGCATAGTTGGTAAAATGACGGGCCATAGCTTCATGGAGGACCTCAAATTTCTTATACCAGAAATTGTGAATATGGTCAACTCCTGGTGACTTCCAGTTGTTCGTTACCTTAATAAAGCTGCTGACTTCTTCCTTGGTGATAGAGTCAAATTCCATTTGTGGTGTTTTAATTTGATCACGTTGAGATTGTCTCTACGTAGCATTTCGGTTATGCTCGTTTGGTTTTTCCTAGATGTTCGACCAATACTCGGTCAAATGCTCTTTGCTCGGTAGCATCTTCTCAGTATTGGTTTGATCTTTGGTGTTACTGATATCCCGATAGAACTGTCTTTGGTTGGTGTCGAATTGCCAGTTCTGTCGTTTTCTCTTTGAGCATTTGTTATATATCTGCAGACGTTTCGCTTTAGCTTGTAGTTTTTGCTTTAGCGTATCCTGTAATCCACTTTTTGTTTATGACATCTAAGAACGGCGACGGCAGAGCAGTAGCTGAGTGTGCGCAGCTTCTCAAGGGTATCATACTCTAAACTAAACTCTGCTAGTATGGTGTTGAAAATCTTGAGGATTCTGTGAGTCTCCCGACTAGTTCTAAGTTTGGGGAGCTTAGGTCTTTGATCTAGGCCGTTAAACTCAGCAACAGCTTTCTGGAGTTCATTGTATATTGATATTTCTCCATTGTCCTGGCTGTTAGCTGATGTCTTGTCCTGTAGGTTCGACAGCGCTATGGGATCAACACGTTCGTTTTCAAATTCAAGCTGCATCTCTCCTTTAAGTTGTCCCAGGATTGATTCAGCCAAAAGTTTATTCCGGACAATTACTCGCCGTTGGTCAGCAATGCGTTGTTCGGTGATGTTCTGAAGATCAGAGTATTTCTGAAGGAAAGCACTATGAAGGCGGGTCCGGTAGGTGGTTAAATCGGTCTCAGATTTAGTGATCTTATAATAGGAGCGCATTATGAAACAATTCATTTCTGATGTCCATTTCATCGCTTCCTTAGTTTTCCAGCTTTCGTGGTCTGAGGATTGGTAACATGCGTCTTTTATTATTATTAATAATATTATTATGTATTTTTTACTATTATTATTTTTATTATTATTATTATTATTATGTCATTATAATTGTAAGATATTAAGAATTTTCTTTAACTTCGCACAGAGGAATGGGAAATATTGTAGCTCGCTTGGCCAAAAAATCGTAATAATTACTATTCTAGGCATAGGTAATAAATATAACTTCATAGTTAAGTTTATTAAATGTATTTAAAACAAAGGATTAATAAACATAGCATAAGTAAATTAACATAACGTTGCCGTATACACAAAATTAATTCATTAGATATTCAAACATTCAACCATTTTGCTCTAAACATATATTGAACCTATCGGTTAAAGACCTATTTACATTACATAACAATAAGGAAGTAACTAAATTAAATGCTTCTGTAATTATTTTCCGCATGCTTTCTGCTGTAGTTGGGGGTGTTCTGTAGACCAAATCTTTAACGTATCCCCATAGAAAAAATCAGGTTTTGTAAGATCTGGTGACCTTGGGGGCCACGAAACATCCAACGGCCTGGAAACTTTTCATTTAGCGTATTTCGGACTGCAATGCTAAAATGAGCAGCAGTTCCATCTAATTGAAACCACATATTTCTTAAATGTCCTAGTGGTATATTTTCTAGCAGATTGTTGAGATCTTCGTTTAAAAAGTTTTGGAAAATATATCCATTTAGATGTCCATCAAAAAAGTGGGGCCCTATTATGTAGTCTACAATTATGCCTTCTCGTACGTTTAAACTCCACCTATGCTGCTGGTTTACAGTTCTATTAAAATTTGGATTTACATAGACGTAGTAGTGTAAATTATGCCTGTTCACATGACCGTTATTGTGGAGTATCGCTTCATCGGTAAACAATACATTATTAAAAAACTGTACATCTTCTCGAATTCGAGCAAGACCCCAATTACAGAAATTTATCCTATTTTCAAAATCTTGTCCGCCAAGAGCTTGATTCATTTGCACACGATATGAACGAAACTTGTTTATCTTCAAAATTCTCTTCACAGAAGAAGCACTGGCTTTATTCTGTTATGCTTTTCGTACTTAACTGTCTCAGTTCCCAGTCCTGTCAAATCGATCCTTCAATCTTTGAAACGATGTTGCGTCTGTATGTCTTCTATCAAGAAACCTCTCGCCGTACACTCAGGATGCCAGAAGATAATTCTTTAAACATTCTCCAAGTTTATATAAATCATATCAATTAATTCTTAGCTGGTATATTTCATTTTTAGTAAAAAATACCTCTATTTATAAAAAGATAATATGCACAATATATCACCAAATGTCACAGAATTACATAAATAATTAATAACACTGACATGTCAACAGGAAGCACGTGTTGTGATTTCCTGACCATTCCGCCTACGATTTTATCCATATTTTTGTAACGAGATAGATAAGGCAAACATAATAATATGTTTTAAAATAGCACATTTCCAGCTTTTCAAAGGTATAATTATATAGGGTTTTTTTTTATTTCTTGGCCATGCTGCCCACCATTTTTTGCCATTTTCTGTGCAAACTTTAGGAAAATTCGTAATATTTGTAAATAATAGTGAGATACATATCGCAAACATACTATTATCTGAAAGAGCACCTTTTCAGCTTTTTAACGACAAAATCACATAAGAAACTGGATGAAAATAGAGTTTTAAATAGAGCTGTTTGAACAAATATTTTGGTCACCCTGTATAATTAAATCAAAAAGAAAATTAGACTAAGGTTAGATTACATGTAATTTTTTTTATTAAAGTTAACAAACAGTGGCGGAGATATGACAGTTATGTTTCTTACAAAATTTTTCTTTTTTATGTCCTAACTCAAAAATGCTGCATTCGACCCACATACAAATTTAAAGTTGTATACAGAACCCTTAATATTTGTAAATGAAAATTAAATAGGTGAAAATAAATCTTTTGGTTTTAAAAGTAAGTTAGGCATTTTTTTAAATATATTTTTTATTATTTTATAAGAGATAGACTGACTTAATTTATTTTTTAATTTTCAGGTGGATCTACGAGAAAATATATCCAGGTCCAGCCAGGAACATACGCGCAGACAGTGTTTATTAGGGGTAGTGTTCCAATCACCATTTATGGATCTGGGAGCAGCCCTACCGATGTCAAAATTGCTCTAAACCAAGCAGCTGATATGACTACCTCAGACTGGATTGCCCAGGTAATAAACAAATTTCATTAATATAGAATTAATAGAACAAAAAATCCAATATTTTGCAAAATCAAAATTATTCGTTCTTCAATATTTTAGTTCTCTAATATAACTATTTTTTATCACATAAGCATGTCCTACTTTTTGTGAAATTAAAGATGGTATCAGCAGAATTTTCGTAACCCTTTTGGTTTTTGAGATGCAAGGCGTTCTTTAAAATGTTGCGTTTTCAGTCACCTTTCGTATCCAAGCTATTTGATAACTTATCACAATGGAGAAAACTGTTCCTTATATGACTTTTTCCGGGTATGCAATTATTGTAAAACACCAACTCAAAATTCGTGTGTAAGTAATTATTATACTAAAGATGTAATACTTTCAAACTTAATTCCAAAAAGATTTTTTACCAAAATTTGAAGTCACTCTGATAAGTAGTTTTTAAGCTATGCCCTGAACTGACAGACAGACAGACAAATCGACAGACGGACCGACGGATTTGATAAAACATATTTTTTGGCATCTAGCGAAGCAAAAATGTGAAAATTCGTAGAATCTGAGAAGATTATTTTACGATTATTAATATTATATTTAACCTCTATTTTGTTCCGTCATCTTGAATTAGTACAACAGATTTATAAGTTCATCTGTATACCTTAATTATTATTGTTACACATATTGAAATTCAGTCCATTATGTATTTTTTCAAAATGAATTTTTAAATAATTTACTAAGCCGCCATTTTGTTCCCCCATCTTAGATTCGTACCAAAATTTTACCAGTTAATTCCTACATAATACTTGATCTTTGTGCAAAATTTGAGATAAATCGGAAAAGTAGTTTTTTAGTAATAATTTTTTAATCATTTCGCTAGACCGCCATTTTGTTTTGCCATATTGGATTTTTCCAAAATGTTACCTACCAGGTCACCCCATAATTTTTGAGCAATATTTGAAGTCTCTCTGGTAAATAGTTTTTAAGCTATGCCGTGAAATGGCAGACAGACAAATCGACAGACGAACCGACGTGAAGATATGTAAAATCTGAGAAGATGATTTGTTCCCGGTTCAGTCCATTAAATAGTTTTTCAGGCTGAATTTTTAAATATTTTTTTAACCGCGATTTTGTTGCGCCATGCATCGCCGCGAATTCATACCAAAATTTTATTAGTTTCGTAGCTAATACTTGATTTTTGTGCAAAATTTCAGATAAATTGTATAAGTAGTTTTTTAGTAACAATTTTTTTAACATTTTACTAGACCGCCATTTTATTTTGACGTGTTCGATTTTTACCAAAATGTCACCAGGTCATCCCTATATGGCCCTTAATTTTTACTCAAAATTGGAATTCAATCGCGTTAGTAGCTTTTAAGTTATGCTGTGAAATGACAGGCAGACAGACAAAGTAACAGACGGATCGACGGAATTGATAAAACATATTTTTTATCATCTAGAGATTCTAAAACGTGAAGATATGTAAAACCTGAGAGGGCGATTTTTTCACGACTACAAATATTTTATTTAGCCGCCATTTTGAATTATTACGACAATTTTACTAATTCATCTGTTTACCACAATTATTTATGGGATACAATTTGAAATCAGGCTCTTAAGTAGTTTTCCAAGCCGAATTTTTAAATATCTTACAAAATTTGAAGTCAATCGGATAAGTAGTTTTTAGCTATGCCGCGAACAGATAGACCGACGGCATTGAGAAAAGATGTTTGGAAAGCCCACATCATTCCTAATAAATATAAAAAATAATATAGATGGTGTCCCATTTAACAAAATAGAATAGGGACTGATAACTTTTTCACTTGACCCCGTATACTTATTCTATTCTAAAGGCCGTTTTACATGCTGCAATTCTTCTTTGCAAGTTGCAATAGTCTTGAACAAAGGCATGCGCAGTTTTACGAAAGGTACAAATGTCTTGCCACTACGCATGCTTTTGTTCAAGACTATTGCAACTTGCAAGAAAGAATTGCAGCATGTAAAACGGCCTTAAAAGCAACACTGTATTCTGCGGAAAATGTTCGCCTTTTTGTTAACAGATAGCTAGGATACGAAGGCCTGAAAATACAACATTTCTCAAAAATCAGAAGGGCTATGAAAATTCTGCCGTCGCTATCTTTAGTTTCACAAAAAAGTAGCATATCGTCGCAAAAACAGCAACCATCTGTTTTTAAAAATAAGGGAGATACCCAGGAAAAGTGCCGAAAATGGGATACCTTGTGGTACCCTTATCTTTACACTCTTGTACTGAAAACTGAAAAACTGGTAAATTGGCCATTCGTTATCATCATCACCCTTCTTCATCTATTGATTTATGTCGAGTTGCCTCCCACACATACCTATGTTGTGTGCCTTAGTTGTTTTTTTACATAGGTATATGGGACCTACTTGAGAGGTGATTTTAGCGTATTAGCGATGGCGCGCGCAACCCAATAGACGGCAAGCTCATTAAAGTTTTATTTTTAACAAAATTTACCTCCTTCGCTCTGAATCGAACCGGGAACCTTGAGCGCCAAAGACAGACACACAACTGCTTGCATCACGCTCGGCATTACCCGTCAAGAATGCCACCATACACACAGGTTCTAGATGCATATATTTATTTGGCAATAACTTTAAATATATTATAAGCATCGTGATGTATTTCTTTTTTTTTTTAACGAAAGTTTCATTGCAAGGCAGGTTCCATTAAAACGGTGCTACCTATTGTTTTGCCTAAGTACCTGCCATTGATATTATGTAATCTAACAAAGTTTCGGCTTCTCATATTACAAATAGTATTTTGAGCTTAAATATTTGAATTAAATCTTAATTATACCAAAGGCATGAAATACAAGACATTTATTTATTATTATCCGGAAATCGTTTTCTTTAAAAAACAAACAGAACTCATCAATTTGAAAAGGATACTTGCCCGCCACCTTTTGACTTAAGCTCTTTCTGAAGAAGAAGTAATTCGTCCATAATATCTCTAAGTGACTTGGTTTAATAATTGCAGAAAAGAAAAACAATGTCTCGGTCTCGGTCAAGTGGTTTAATACAGTAAAAAAATGCTATGATTACACGTGTTTTGCCAAACAAATAGGCATCATCAGATCTAAAATACATTAAGAGCCTAATAATAATGTATTTAATAAATTAAGCATTAAAAACCTAAATTAAAACAACAAAAACATGTAAAATATATAAAACTGGCACATACAATTACATAATTAAACAAACACTAAGACCAGGTTATGTCTTTCAACAACAAATCAATAAAAATATTATATAACTAATTAAAAAACTTTGTCCATGGTAAGGGTCGAACTCTAAACTTCTGTTCTCAGATAATTTGCGTTACAGAACCATAGACCACTCGGCTACCGTCTTACATCATTATTTCAGTAGGACGGTAGCCGAGTGGTCTATGGTCCTGTAACGCAAATTATCTGGAAACCGATGTTTAGAGTTCGATCCTTACCATAGACAAAGGTTTTTAATTAGTTTTATAATTGATTAAACAAACTACCTCAAATTTGGCAAAAAAAATCAAGTGTTACATAAATATAAATTGGTAACATTTTGGTATGAATCCGATATAGCGACAAATATTTAAAAAATCAACGTCAAAAACTACTTAGTAGATTAATGTCATATTGTGTGCAAGCTTTAATTGTGATATAGAGATAAACTAGTAAAATTACGAATTGAAAATAACGACCAAATAAAATGTTTAAAAAAACAACATTAAAAAAATTTCTTGTTCACCTGACTCCAAATTTTTCACAAAAATTAAAAGTGATATAGGACTAAACTAAAAAAGCAGTATATGTATATGTGCTACTAAATTACTATATGCGGAACTAAAATTTAACGATTTTTTATGTTTAAAAGGTAACTTTTGGTAAAGTATTGCCGATATTTACAAAAACACACTTCTTTTATACTTGCCTCATCGGTAGCCAAAATAAGTTTGGAAAAATTTTCATTGAAGTTGTGTTGATGTAAAAGCCACTAATAAAATTCAATTCTTCTAGGATGATTTTCGAGTCGTAATGCTTGGACCCTTTGGTAGGGGTAAAGTCGTTCTTGTCGTATAGTCTTCCATACAAGTAATTCCAACTTGTGCTGGAATAGACCTAATGCTTGTTATTGAGTCGTTTTCGACAGTACCTAATATATCTTCCTCAATATCTACCATCTCGCGTGGAGGAGGTCTTCCAGCGTGACCTCGTTGTGGCTGTAAGTGCCCTGTGTCACGAAGCCTTATAACTGGGCTGGATGGGTTCTTAAGGGAAACCTTTCCGCGTACCAACGACACACTGCAGCTGCATTTTGTTGATATTCCCCGTAAGTTAAGATAATGTCCACTAGTTCATTATTGTCCTAAGGGTGTGCCATTTTATTTGTTCAAACCCAAAGTCTAAAAGTACCACGCGCTATTTAATGAAATCTGGCTGAATTGAAGTTCAAATACAAAAAAAAATACCTGGTATCTGTAATAAACAAAAGCTTGTACCTTATCTGTTCACAACGCAGTGGTCGCGAGTATCAAAAATCAGGCCTGTGATAATTTTTTTAGAATATTAAGTAACTTCTTAATTTTGCAACTTTTATATAGGTGATTTTTTGTAAATTAACTTCATCTAATCTGTCAAAACAAATGACTCAACTTTGAGAACACCCTGTATGTATATTATTTAAAATCGAAAATCCTTGTCAGAAAATAATACTCCTCATTAGAATTAGCAAATTTTCTCGGTAAAATGACATACTCATCTTCTGAAGTTCGTAAAATATTTCATTATAACGAAAGTCCGTTGTTGAAAATTGAAAACAAAAACTGTAAAAATAATTATGTAACATTTATTTATAAAAATTAGTGATATTGACAAACATCATGATTTAATCAAAGATAACCAGGTTTTTTAATAATACTGCAATAACATTATCCAAACATTTCCTTAACATAATATTACGTAATAACAGATATACTGTTATTGCTAATTAAAAATATTTATGTTGTCACATATATCTTAAATTGCCGATTCCCGATAAAATTTCAAGTAGTTTGGTCTTAAACAAAACAATGGACATTAGACTGGAATTGTAAGGGGCTTATGATTTATAAGCTCCTCTTAACTGTAGTAACATGGTAAATAAAAGTATTATTAATAAATTTGACAATTAATTGTTAACTAGGCTTAAAAGATTACAATAATTTTTTGGTTTTGTTAATTTTACAACTTTGTCATGGCTAGATAGAGATCTGAGGATTTTAACTGTTAAATAGAACACACATACATACATACATATATATATATATATATATATATATATATATATATATATATATATATATATATATATATATATATATATATATATATATATATATATATATATATATATATATATATATATATATATATATATATATATATATATATATATATATATATATATATATATATATATATATATATATATATATATATATATATATATATATATATATATATATATATATATATATATATATATATATATATATATATATATAGAGAGGGTGGGTAGTTGTGACTAACTAGTTAGAACAAAACGTGCTAAATCTAGTGGGGCTGTAGTCAAAGAGAGGGGACCTTAGATTAAAACACTTTGTTGCTTTGCCAAGCTTTCGGCAACTGTTTATTGCCTTCCTCAAGACAGCCTAAAAATTGTTATTATTTTGTATTAACATTTATTTTAAAGAAAAAGTTGTTGTGGACTTACTACTTGGTTTTACTCTTGAACATAACTTAACTTACTATAAACATAACTTACTATAAACAACACTGAAAAATTCTCAACATTGCTAAAGACCTATATACATATTATTTACACCTTTTTATCACTAGTTTTGACTTGGATGTTGTTATATTAACACATTTTAAAATGCTTAAAGATTTGGTTTATTCCAACGTGCAGACACTGTCGGCCATTTTACGTATTTTAAAGGCAAATTATTATTGTAAAATGGAGAACGTGTTTTTTTTTTATTTTTGCTCTCCTTCCCTTACTTCACACTAGTTGGTTTACGCGTTTTTTGTTTTTCAAATAATTGTCGACTGAGCACGAATCGGTAACGACGGTTTCCCAAATGTATAGTTGGAAAAGAAAAATGTAGATGGCGCATTAGTAAACAGTACTCTGCAAAGCTGGTAACCCAATCAGCACAAATCTTACAAGTTCTGTAATTGTTGGTTAAACGATGATGATTAGATAGGCTCAGAAATATACTCCTTGAAAACTCTTATCCTCTGAATATCATAAATAAGTTTTTATGCAACACAAATGAAAATCCAATACAACTAAATACAATCCATAATATAACGACAGAGGAAAACACCAGTCAGCCAACACAAACAATAAAATATTACCCACTTCCTTTTATTCAAAATTTAACTGATAAATTAATAGACGTTTTCAAAGATAGTCCAAACCTAAGGTTTGCCAAAAAACAAATAAAAACTGTCTCACAACTTTATGCAAAAACTAAGACTCCACTTTCCACGTTTGAAAATAATAACGTTGTATATGCCATAAATTGCAACAACTGTAATCAAATATATGTAGGTCAGACATCTAGAAATTTGTCAGGCAGAATTACTTCACATAAAAGCGACTGCCGCAGGTTTGTGAAATTTTGTGCATTATCAGAACACTTCATAGACACAGGACACAGCATTCGATTCACCGAGGCAAAAATTCTTGCTAAAGAAAAAAGATATTATAAAAGAAATTTCCTTGAAATGATACATATACACAACCAAGGGACAAACACAATGAATAAGAAAACTGATATCAATAATCTAAGCACAATATATTCATCTGTTAAGAATTAGTGGGGACAATTTTGTTTCTATTAATGACTCTAATGCTGTCCAAATCTCTGAATAACTTAGTCCTAATATATTCATACTGTTAGGGCACTGTGCATTGATTATTTGCATTTATATATGATTTTCCATTTTCCTTTTCATTTTTGTTTCAGGAAAAGTTCAATCATGGTGTTGTGTTGTTCACGTAATTTGTTTTTCCCCCTTTTTTCTAATCATAGCAAATAAATATAAAAATTGTTCACAACACGATGGTGGAACATGTCCCTCTATCAGCTGCACAGTGTACTACAGAATATAAAATGTTTTCATCGTTTAACCAACAATTACAGAACTTGTAAGATTTGTGCTGATTGGGTTACCAGCTTTGCAGAGTACTGTTTACTAATGCGCCATCTACATTTTTCTTTTCCAACTATACATTTGGGAAACCGTCGTTACCGATTCGTGCTCAGTCGACAATTATTTGAAAAACAAAAAACGCGTAAACCAACTAGTGTGAAGTAAGGGAAGGAGAGCAAAAATAAAAAAAAAAAAACACGTTCTCCATTTTACAATAATAATTTGCCTTTAAAATACGTAAAATGGCCGACAGTGTCTGCACGTTGGAATAAACCAAATCTTTAAGAATTTTAAAATGTGTTAATATAACAACATCCAAGTCAAAACTAGTGATAAAAAGGTGTAAATAATATGTATATAGGTCTTTAGCAATGTTGAGAATTTTTCAGTGTTGTTTCTTCAATGAGTAAAACCAAGTAGTAAGTCCACAACAACTTTTTCTTTAAAATAAATGTTAATACAAAATAATAACAATTTTTAGGCTGTCTTGAGGAAGGCAATAAACAGTTACCGAAAGCTTGGCAAAGCAACAAAGTGTTTTAATCTAAGGTCCCCTCTCTTTGACTACAGCCCCACTAGATTTAGCACGTTTTATATATATATATATATATATATATATATATATATATATATATATATATATATATATATATATATATATATATATATATATATATATATATATATATATATATATATATATATATATATATATATATATATATATATATATATATATATATATATATATATATATATATATATATATATATATATATATATATATATATATATATATATATATATATATATATATATATATATATATATATATATATATATATATATATATATATATATATATATATATATATATATATATATATATTTTTTTTTTGGACCAGTCCGTATATATATTTTTACATTACGTTTTCTTGGGTTTTAAGTAATTCTAAACATTTTACTACTTAATACTTGATTTTTGTGCAAAATTTGAGGTAAATTGAATAAGTACTTTTTTAGTAATTATTTTTTGAACATTTCTCGCCATATTGGATTTTTATCAAAATGTTGCGAGGTCATATTTTTGACTAACATTTAATTAACCTGATATGTAGTTTTTAAGCTATGACGCGAACGGACAAACAGACTGATAAACCGTCACACGGACCGACGAATATGTAAAACCTGGGAGGATAATTTTTTCACGATTACAAACATTTTACTAGTTTATTTCTATACCAGAATGAGTTATAACACACCATTTGAAATCAATCCATTAAGTAGTTTCTTCAGGCTGAATTTTTAAATATTTTGTTAGGCATTCATTTTCTTCCGCCATCTTGGATTCGTACGAACATTACCAGTTGATTCCTGCATAATATTTGATTTTTTTGCAAAATTTGAGATAAATTGCATAAGCGGGTTTTTAGTAATGCTTTTTTAACATTTCACTAGGCCGCCATTTTGTATTACCTTATTCGATTGTTACCAGGTTATCCCCGTATGGCCCTTAATTTTTGAAGTCAATCAGGTAAGTAGTTTTTAATTATATTAAATTTTAAGTCTTTGTAAGGAATTGAAGTTAAAAACTGCAAATCAATTTGAAAATTGAATCGTTTTTTTGTGCAAACCGACCAAATTGAATATTTTATTTTTTAAAACCATTTTTTATGATCTCTTCAAAATGGTATTAAAAAATTAATTTTTTAATAAGAGATTCCGTTAATTTGGCAATTTATCAAAAAAATAATAATACAAATTTTGACAAAATTAAATTTTATTTTTTTATGTTTTAAATAATTTTTATTATTAGATGTAGAGAAATGCGACTATACTTAAAAGTAAACCTAAAGAGTTACGAAAGTTTATTTTTAAATAAAAAGAAAGGTTTTACAATTAATATAATTATAATTTTTTAGAAAATAAATTTTATTTTATACTAAAAGTACTAATAATCAAATTTTTATTAAAATAATAATATTAAAAAAATTAAATAGAAGTTATTTTATTTAAAAATAAAAAATTACCGGTTTAAACATAATCTACAGACGAATACATTTTGAAATTCAATTACAGTTTTTAAACCTTCAATTAGATCAAAAGAACTTAAATTTATTATGCTTATTAGTAACCATTTGAAGTACCTTTTCTCGAATTTTTATCAAAATTCATCAAACACAAGTAAAGATATGAAGGAAAATCGAAAATTATGTCATTTTTTGCTGTTTTAAATCAGCACAGTCTTATTGGACATTTGAAGAGAAAAAAATGTGTTTTTTTTTGTTCGTTTGGTTCCGATCATATTAATAGCCTTATTTATGTAGTTGTTAGAAAGAAAAAATGTTTACAAGAATCAAAAAAATATTACTGATGCAATGCAAAAACTCCGGATTCCCGTTCTTTTTATTCCCACAAATAATTTTATACAAAAAAAAACGCGAGGGGAAGACCAGTTTCTTTTTCACGAAAATGTCTGGTAGATTTAGTCTACTATCTTTCCAAAACCCAATTAACAAAATAGTAAAAAATCAATACGAATTTAATTAGGTGACTTTTCAGTTTTGATCACAATATTTTTATTCCTTCGCTATTCTAAAACGCATGGACTAGGCGACCTCCGGTTTGTGTAGAAATCTTTGCCTTTTAATCGTTTTAAAATCCAAACTCGGTCTAGGATTATACTTAAAATTTAAATGTTCAGCTTTCTCAGGCCACGCCACGCCCTGGAATGGTGGAAAAAGTTAAATACCTATCAATAATAAAACCAGGCCAAGAAAACTCATTATTCAATGCGCCAATCTGGTAGAAACTCAATTTACTTACCCTAGTCCGCTTATTGAATAGACACACGTTTCAAAATTATCCCGACCCAAACTGCCATTGATTCCCCAAAACAATGTGCCATTAATTGGGCACTATTCACTTAAAGTAAACTACAAGAAGAACCATACATCTTAACAATATTTATCATCAACAAAGACAAGTATTGCGGTTTTTATAGGTCCGATTGGAACAATAAAAAAACAGTTTCTTCGTTTTTGAACTTCAGATAAAACTGCGTTGATTTTAGTTATTATAATTCAACGGTGAGTAAAAAGCGATTATTCTCAAAATTTGACTAGATCACACAATTGAATCACAATACCGTGAACTTTGAAGTCGGAATGGTTAGTGGGCTATCTCTCAAAAATAACAATTGATTTTGCAGGATTTTAAGTTGCCCAATAGGTTTAATTTGTTACTTAATACAAATTTGACTCTATGATATTCTTTAGTATTAAAACTCTACTTCTTCTCGTTTTGCTCCACCATATTGGACTCCTTCCAATATAGTAATATTTACTACTTATACAACACTTGATTTTGGGTATAATTTAAAATAAATTGAATAAGTAGTTTATACATTGTCACACATACCACCATTTTGCTCCGTCATGTTTGAATCGTACCAATTTATCCTATATTACATTTAAATTTCTTACAAAATTTAAAGTCAATTGAATACGTTTTACGTTAATTTTTTAAACATTTTACTTGACTGCCATTTTGTTTCGCCGTCTTGAATTCGTACCACAACTTTATTAGTTTATCTCTATATCACACTTAAAACTTGCAAAAAATGGGATTTTTTAAATAGAGCGCCATTTTATTTTGATATCTTGGATTCATACCAAAATGTAACCAATTTGTTCCTATGCAAAACTTAATGTTTATGCAACATTCGAGGTAACTGCATAATTAGTTTTTTAGTAATAATTTTTTTAACATTTCACGCTGCCATCTTGTTCCGCCATACTAGATTTTTACCAAAATCGGGTAAGTATTTTTTAAGCTATGCCGCGAAATGACAGACAGACCGACGGAATTGACAATAACATATATTTTTTTGGAGGCTAGGGACGCTAAATCGTGAAGATATATAAAACCGCCATTTTATTCCGCCATCTTGAATTCGCCCCACAATTTAACCAGTTCATCTCTGTACCACAGTTAATTAGTGCAAAAATTTGAAATTAATCCACTTCGTAGCTTTTTCGGACTGAGTTTTTAAATATTTTATCCATTTTGTTTCACCATTTTGAATTCGTATCAAAATTTTACAAGTTGAGTTTTGAGCAAAATTTAAGATAAATTAGATATGTAGTTTTTTAGTAATATTTCTTTTAACATTTCAATAAACCGCCATTTTGTTACCAGGTCATCCATCATCATTTTTGACCAAAATTTGAAGTCAATCAGATTAGTAGTTTTTTGCTATGCCGCGAAAAGACTGACCGACAGAGCTAGGACGGATCCTCAAAAAAAAAAAATTCGAATCACAGACAAAGTTTTTGTAACTGTGCTAATTTCATAAATGTTGCTCATTTGTTTATATCAGGTCAAGTTTTTTACCTCTGTAAATATTAAAAAATTAGAATATGAAATATGACACTAAATATTTGTTACAAAATAAATGCAACAAACATGGAAAATAAAAATGTATTTATTTAAAACGAGGTTTTAATGACATAACAAAGCTCTATAAAAAGTTATTGCGGCAGGAAAGACTTTTTCAAAGATTTGCGTGTGTACTTGACTTCTGGAACATCCGTTTTTAGTCACTAGCAGTAGTCTGCCAGCATATTCACGTCCTATCGGCCCTAATATCTTTCTTCCATTACACGAATGTCGTTCACTAAAAATCACCACAATTTTCTGAAAAGTAATCCAGATGCGAACTTAAGAAATGCATTTTTACTGACATGCGTGAACCGTGATTTCGAAAGTTTCCCCAAAAATTTTAGACAGTGGATTTAAATGTCAACCATGCGTTTCATTACCTTTCAAAGTCTGACCAAATTGCTCGTGCTTCATCAGTTCTCGGATTTGAAAGCTGTACAAAATTCCAGCTTGGCGTCACTGATGTTTGGAAATTTTTGATTACGAATATTCCACTCATGTACAAATTTTCCCGTAAGACTGGTGGTGTTCTCGAAAAATTATAGCGGAAATACCACGTCGTCTATGAAACATGGTGTTTCCACTTACCTGGTTAGGTGTAGTTACATACCTAACCAAAAAATGAAATCTTGATAATATGAAATCTGCTTTTGAGAGACGAGTATCTTTCAAACATTTTTGAAAAGTTGTCAATATAAATAATCGCTTTGGGCTAGTTCAAGAAGAGGAAATTGATGAAAATATAATTGGAAGCGAACCAAGAAACACCGTTAAATCCAAGAAGAGCATCTAGAGACAGTTTATGTCATTCCGCGATGAAAAAAACTATACGTTTGACCAAGATACTCCAGTATCCCAACTAGCAATGATTTTGAAAAGCTGGGCCTACAATATGCGAAAAATGAACGGGGAGGAATATAAAGAAGGCACGGTAAAAATTATTTGGAATGTGACGGCAAAATTATTGATGGAAAGGTATTTCAATGAATACAAAATTAAAATAAATCCCTTCGAGCAGATCGAATTCAAATCGGCCCGAGACGCAAAAAATGCCAAAAGGAGACATTTGCAAGGTATTGAAGGCAAACGCAGAGAATCGGCCGTTTTTTTAACATACAATGAATTAAAAAATCTAATCGAAGCTTGTGATGAATCAACTCCAGAGGGTTTACAAAAGAAGTGTTTTTTTCTGTTGTCCTATGAATTAGCCTGGAGAGGAGGAGAAGGTGCAAGAGCCCAAACAACTTTTTTCAAAGAAGAAACTGACAACTTCGGAGGAAAAACAGGTAGAATTCAATACAACCCTGTTTTTTCTAAAACATGTCAAGGTGGTGGCGGAAAACTCGCCGATTCGAAGTGGTTGGTGAGAAACGAGAGAAGTCCCAGCTTTTGCCCGGTAAGAATTTATAAAAAATTACAAAATAAAAGGAAAAGTATCTCCAACACTTGATTATTTTTGACGCCAAACCCCCATTGGAAAATTTCCGGAAAATGGTTCAAAAACAGCCCAGTACGAGAAAACGAGATTTCAACTTGGACAAAAAAACAAGCACAGAAATCAGGCTTCAATACCACAAAAAAAATTACCAACCATTCTCTCAGAGCTACTGCCGTGTCCAAGCTGGCCAAAAGCGGAGTGTCGGAGCAAAACTTGATAAAAATTACAGGTCATTCGAATGCGAAATCCCTATCAAGTTATTTGCAAGTGGATCATCACCACAAAAAAATTATTGAAAAAATTAGGGAACCTGGAAAAGAACCACCTCAACAGCACGTGCATCCAGCCCCTGTAGCAGCATCACCCAGCACAAGTACAAGTAGTGGTCTGACGGCATCTTCTACGTCGTTGCAAAACAACAATGTGGTTAATAATTATCAGAACTGTACCTTTTATGATACAATCAATAATTAAAATTGAATATTTAGATTTATATTAAGTACTTTTCAAGATTTAGACAAATAATTTTATTAGTATATTATTATTCAATTTGTATTCAATTTGTTACAAAATTCAAATTTCTGAACTTGAAATAGGTATGTATTTAATATTCAGTTAATAAAGCTTAGTTTCCATATATTTGATTCGTGGAAAATTCCTCTTAAATACCATTCGTTCTTAAAAATTAACCAGATAATTTTCCACTCATGCGTGTTTTCTCTACAAATTATAAGAAAACACGCATTCGTGAAAAATTATCGGAAATTTTTAAGCACTCGTGGTATTATCCCCGAAAATTAAAAGAACGACCTTCTCTGTTTAGAGCCTTAACAATCTAAGCAGCATTTTCTTTGGGTCCACTAAAGCATGTGATTGTAAACCTGCTCTAAGTTTCGAATCACGTTTTACATAGTGCTGTTTGTCGTCTCGGCTGTCCCATAGACAAACAAAACAAGGATATTTTGTATAGCCGTCTTGTAAGCCAAGCAATAGAGATATAACCTGAAAATAAATAAAGTGTCTAACTAATAAAGTTAAGTGTTAACATAATATTTCTATGATGGAAGAAGCTAAAGAAAATACTTTTATTTTTTTAAAACTAATATTGACTTATAAATGCAACAAAAGTAAGGTATATTCCATGTTATCATAACTTTCTGTTATTTGTACTGAATGTTCCACTGGAACAGAAAAAATTTTATTGCCATTAAACAAGGGTACTGAATTTGAACGTCTGCTCCAGGAATCGATAAACAACCTCCATTCGCTAGAATAATATCTTAAGCCTAAAGTTTCAATGAGACTCTTGATATTCTTGAATAAACTAGTGCTGTTTTTGTTTTTCTCAAAAAACTCTTCCTCGCGATCACGATACCAGTAGAATGTTGTACCTGGACTTAGTAAATAATTTTCACGGCGAGACACTAAGAGCTTCGCGGATTCCTTCAACACACATAAGTCTCTTGTCAGATCATTTAATTCGGCTTGTGTAAAGGGCTTCGGATGATTTATTCCACAAATACCATTTTCATCTAACTGCTTACCATTAGATTCTAAAGAAGAAACTGTGTACGTATCCGGTGGTTCTGGAATCGGAATTTGGCCATGGCTCACAGGCTTTACGGTAGATGGCACATCGGGATATTTGACGTGTTGACGAGTTTTTCTATTTATTAAAAGTAAAATTTAGGAAAATAAATTTTACTAATTCTTACCTTCTAGATAAGACATACAAAAATAGCAGTCACTAATATGATCTTTTCTTTCATGCCTAACCATTGATATGCCAAAAGATAGGCATTTTCGTTTTTCGGTGGTCCAACGTCGCAAACGTTCTACGCGTGTTTTGTATCATATGTGCGGAGCAAATCACTTGTCTTGGTCTCCGAGTTTAATCCCAAAGTAGGCGTGGTACATTTTTTGCACAAAACGCGTGAGATTTAACTTACGATTAGGCAACGCTACTTGCTCACATATATAACAAAACCTTTTTGGATCACTTTTACATTTTTTCTGTTCATTATGAAAATAATAATGTTTAAACTCACCTAGATCTCCCTATGTGCACCGGCGCGGCGGAACAGAAATACGCGATCATATCAATCTATTCGCGCGGCGTTGCCAGTTACTGCTAAAATTCCTGTAATTTGTACCTGATCGAGCAACATTCGTTATTTTTTTGAATTCAGCATGCAAAAATAGTAATAAGTCGCCCAACAAAATCGTTAACTCAGAAATGTCGAGATGAGTGAAATACATCAAAACCTACAAGAAAATTTGAACACCAGTGACTACTTCACCAAACTAAATTGAACGTAGCCCTATGAGCTATGCACGGCATATATTTTTGTTGTTTACACATTATTAAGGTTATTGTATTTCTTTTTAATTTCTAGGTTAATCCGGGTGGCACACGTTATCAGTCAAGTGACCCAGCTTACTCGCTCTACAACCAATGCGCTGCAAAAGATGGCGTTATCGGTACTACGTGTACTTCGGTTGTTTGGATCAATGCACCCAATGTCCAGCTCTACAACTTGCAAGTGTACAATACTAACGCCAACACAGGAACTGCTCAAGCTGTTGCAGTTAAAGTCGATGCTGATCAAATCCGAATTTCTAACGTTGATTTGCGTTCTCGACAGGTAAATATTATACAGGGTAAAGAGGAAATCGCTAGAAAAATTTTAACCGGTATAATTACAACAAGTAATATGTTAGGTTGTCCCTGTGGACTGTGGTGCGTGTAGTAGTCGTGTACGTGACTTTAGGTGTCTATCCCTACCCACTTATTTTCGATCCCATTTTATTATCACAACCTTGGAGGCTTTTTGATTAACAAACGTCCGCTAGTCTGATAAATTCGGTTACGAACATATATGCTATACAGTTATCTGTAAAAATTTCATTTAAAATCATTTAGCTATTTAAAAGTTAGGAATACTAGACGTTTTTTGGGCAGCTTCAAAAATATTTCTCTAAAATAGAAACTGTGCAACCCATTTTTAATAATTTTAAGATGTCAAAAAAAACTCAAATAAATGACGCCCTTAAAAGTTACATGGAACTGTGAAAACCGTATATAACAATTTTAAATAGTTCAGAAATTACAGGAAAAAACATTTTTTTTTGAGAGCTGTAAACAATTTTTCAATTACTCCTCTAAAAGTTAAGGAAAAAGAAACAGTTTTTTTGTGCAAACTTCACTTCGTAATTGAAACCCCTGTATAGACCCTTCATGTACCGTCTGTTTTGTGTATTCTTTTGAATACTTTCTGGCGCCGTATCCAGTTCTCCGATCTAACGCCTACTTTTTTGTTTAAAGAAAAATCAGTCTTTCTCAAAAATGTCTATCTATTTAACCTGTAAATGTACAAACAAAATTTTTAATCTAAACATCTAGTTATATTTTAAAACAATAGTTTATACTTAATTTATTAAGAATCTGTATTTAACTAGATAAACATAACATTTTTGAGCCAATTTTTCCATACTTTAGTTTTAATTATGTTTGTTCACCTTGTATATTTAATAAAACCAGTAAATTTTGCTTCTGTGTGTTTCATTAGTTATTAGTATTAAAATGTTTAAGCAATTAAAATGAAGATTTCGTTTTACAAAAATACATAATATTCGACAAATAGCCTCACCCTGTATATTATATTTAGTCTCTAACATAAAAATTTTCTAGATTTGGTATTTGGTTAAGTGGCAATAATAGGCATTCAGCCAACAGCAGTACCTTTCAAGTAAACATTACTTATCATCAGTGTTATTAAACTTTAAAACTAAGTTTACATGGTCGTTTTTAACTCCAAATTAAAAGAAACCTTGGCAATAGAAAGAACTATCACATTCGGTAAAATTGTCACATCCCGAAAAAAATGCCAAATTTTATATTACTTATTATATAATAATATAATAATACTTGTTTAATGATCACTAAAACTATTTCCTAATAGCGCTTTAAAACAAGGTAGAATATTAAGAATTTTTAAGCAAAAATAAGTTTTATTCTTCATCATCAGAGGCACTTTCGTTTTCAATAAAATTTTGTTCAATAAATTCCACATTTGGAGATTTTAACAAATGTATAGATTCAGGGAAAAAAGTTTTCCTATTTTTGGAAGGTGTTTTTCTAAAACTTGAAATAACAGGATCTGAGGAAACTAGAAGGCGCAGAAAAATGTCTGTTAAAGTATCTTTTCTCGATGTTTTTCGTGAAAAATTACATCTAAATTTTTTGATGTTTTTATTTCTCGCCTCCTTGGCTTCCTCAGATAACTGACCTATAGGCACCAAAATTTAATTTTTTTTACATCAATGTCATATCCAGATGATAAAGTTTGTAGGATTATATGAAATTGAAACATTAAATTATAGTTAACCTGTAGAATATCGGCAACCACAGCAGAATTTTCAAAAAATTTTCTGGCTGTGTTGCCATCGTTTGAAGATCCAAAGCCGTGTTTCGGTTTATCTACAATTAATCCTAATTTTAAATGCAACTGTTCCTGGATATATTTTTTTTCGGTCTGCTACTTTTGCCTTATCTTCCGTTTGTCTGACTGGCCACTTCTTAATTTCGATTTTGTACGACAAATGTAACAAACATTCAAAAAACCTGATCCAGGCATGCAAAGTTGATAACCCGAATTTCAAATAAGATGTATTTAAAACTGGTATTTTTAAAACAATTTCAATATCATTAAAGTCTTTAGAAGTGGCTCCGCATAAAAAACATTTTTGGGTGGGATTGTTTTCCGCTAGAGCATTTCCCACTTTAACGTCGATCATAGTTAAGTACATTTCAAAATTAATTTCTATTTTTATGTAACTAGAATAACCTACAAAATTATCGATTTCGCGATCTAAATTCTGTTTTTCCTGCAAAGTAAGTGTAGTTGTTTCTTTCGAAAAATGTACTTTAATAGGACGACAAAATCGGATTGAGGCTGGCCGCGAATTCTGCCAGACTAAAGCATTATCTTCTTTATTTACAAGCCTTATGGGTACGAAAGATGTAAAAAATATGCTAGCATCGGATGTCAAGCTGTCTTGAAATCTTTGTTTATGCTCTGACTGACCAGAGGTTTCGTCAAACCCATACTTACAAAACAAAGTTAATTTAATTTTGTTCTTCGATTTTGCTACACATTTTATTACATCTTTTTGCACTTCTATTAGTCGTTCACAGGTGTGGTTCAGCAAGGATTGTAATGGTACACTAGCTCGTTCTTCTGTTATGAAAATATCTTTGGGGTAACACCTTTTTTTGGCACACAAGACTTCATCGTACGAGGGATAAATATCACAATTTTTAGATTTTGCTTGACTTCGAATAAACTTGTATTGAAATTTCGTGAGCTGTGCCTCTACAACTAACGAAATCGCTTCATCTCCATTTAGTTTATTGTATTTTGTTTTGTTTAGTGCTTGGAAGTATTCTTTAGGTTTATTTGGTTCTTCATGTATTTTCACGATCATTTTAGATGCATGTAAACTGGGCACGAAGTTGCATCTGGAGCGAATACGCAAGTTCTTGTGGAGTTGTTGAATGTCGCAATTTTTGAGTTCTTAATCTTTTGGTTCTTTCAGCGCAATTGTCGAAGCTTAAAACTTTACGACCCACATTTGTTTTCTTCTTTAAAAATTGACATTTTGCATTCAGCCATTTTGCATTATTAGCAGAAAAGAACCTTTCTTTTTTCCGATTTGAAGCTTCCCATTTCTTTCTAAAGTTGCTTATGAATCTTGAGAGTCTTTTTTTAGTTTACTTGTAAACAATCAAAGCCAGTGCTTTTCAAAATATCTTTTTGTAGTTGTTTGTATTTTGCATCTAAGTTTTTCTAAGAAGTCCTTATAAACATTTCACTTAGTTGCCTATTGCTCAAAACTATAGTTTCGTTTTTATCTATAAAAAAAATATTGTATTAACCTAACTTAAACTTTTCAAATAAGAAGTATCAAAAGATCTGAACTATCCTTGATTTTTTTTAATAATAAATTATAAATGAATAACTGAATTGAAATTTAAAACTTAATGTAAAAAATAATATGGCATTGGCAACGGATATTTAACAGTTTTGGCGCATGCTATTTGAAAGTTTACGAAAAATGTTTAACTTTTACGATTATTTTTTCAGGGATACATCTACAAAATAATTATTCACCCTGTATCTATCTCCTGATTTTAAAAAAGCTGCCGTTTTTAGAAATTTCAGTTATATTAGAACCTTATCTGCCTAATATGCTTACTCAAGACTTTTTTCCGCAGATAAATAAAGTATTTTTAACGAAACACGGTTTTTTTATCAATTACTCCTCTATTTTAATTTATTTTTTTTTAATTTTTGTAAAATGGCGCAAAAATACGCAATGTTTTATTTAATATCTTTAAAGATAAATAAATAAGATTCTCAAAAAGCATATTCAACAAGCTGGGCAATGAGCGGAACTTATTGAAATGTTAAATTAAAATAAGTAAAATAACAAAAAGCATGAATTATTATAGTTTTAATTTTTTTGCCTGCTTAAAGAATGTTATAAATCAATAATTTCTAATTATTTTATAAAAGCATACCTGTAGAATGTGTTTCCATCTTTCACAAAATGATTCTATTAATTAATGATAGAGTTAGACATAAAGCAAATTATCAGAAATTTATTACACAACGACAACAAGAATAAGTTTCATCGAACTTGACAACCTACTGCTGATCTTTGGCATCTTATAAAAATAAGTGATAAGTGTCAAAATCACAGCGAACTATTTGTTGACACCGTGAAATATTATCGGGTGAATTTAGTTTAATTTGTTTGTGTTTTTTTAATTGCAATAAATGCCATGATAAATGATTTCGACCAGTGTGCGTCTTTGTGTTGTGTCCGGGAACAGTATACAAATTACAGCGCCTTGTAGCAAGACTATGAACATCTAAGCCTTTGACTAATTTTTCAAAAAGATAACGGGGAGACTCAGATACCCGGATCCTGAATACTAAGGAAGCCATATGCAGTGTGAAACGGGTTTCCATGTTTAACCATTTTGATTGGCCATAAAATTGTGAGACATGGTCGAACTCTCAATCCATAACAAAGCCTTATACAGGAGTTCTGGAGTATTTGAAGACTATTTTTACTCTTTTGAGTGAGGGCTGGGCAGTAAGACCATAGACCAAGACCCGATACGACCAGACTTCTACACAGCTGCAATCTGATGTCGGCACTAAGAAAATCTTTAAATAAATATAGTGTTTTTAGTTTATAATATCAAATCTACAACAAATGAGATACGTGAGTGTCAAAGCACATATCATCGTCTATATGTAACTAGGTTCTTGATGGCTCGGGAGAAATTTAAAATAATATTATCCAACTCCAAAACAAACTGTGCACAGATTAATTCTCTGCCCTTGCCAAAAATAAGAACCATTGTTTTCTTGTTATTATGCGATAGTTTACGAGCCTCTGACACTCTTGCTATACTTGCAAGATCCCTGTTAATAAAAGTAGCAGCCTCTAGGCGACTGTTATATGAAAATGAATGGTAAAGCTATATGTCATCAGCATATTGATGAGATTGACTATAAGAAAGAAAGTTTGAAAAATCTGCTGTATATATAGAGAATAATAAAGGCCCCAAAACACTCACCCCCGGTCACCCCTTTTTTGACTGATAAAAAGGGCGATACGTCCTTGCCCAA
This sequence comes from Kuschelorhynchus macadamiae, assembly GCA_030620095.1. Classification (NCBI taxonomy): domain Eukaryota; kingdom Metazoa; phylum Arthropoda; class Insecta; order Coleoptera; family Curculionidae; genus Kuschelorhynchus; species Kuschelorhynchus macadamiae. Next base: position 27,854 of record JAUTXW010004462.1, on the reverse strand, counting down.
TGTAACCCTTTGCTGTCTATCGCTCAAATAACTGCGCATAAATTCAACGGCCGTGCCAGCTAGACCAAAGAACATTAACTTTTTGAGAAGAGTAGCATGATATAGGGTAAAGTCCGGAGAGATGCCACACTTTTCGAAAAAAAATCATAAAACGTGAAATTTTAATTTTTATTCGCTAAAACAAATTTACAAAGTACTTTGGATGATAAAGAACAAGATATTAACGTTTTTACAACAAAAAGTTTTTTGTAATGAGGTATAAAAAATTACAAAAAAAGTACTTTCTGTGGCATCTCTCCTACCGGGTGTGGGAGAGATGCCATGGCAGGTCCGGAGAGATGCCTTATTGGAATTTCCATTAGGGACAGATGCCTCATTGTTGAAAATTCTTTTTTTTCAATTCCTCTCTCTTACAAATGTTACATAAGTTTAGGTACATGGTACAGGTCTCATGTAACCATTTTTCACATTTTATGCGGCATATCCAATCAACAGTTTTTTTTATACGGTTGTATTCTTCGAAACATTCTACACGGTAGCACTGCGTATTGTTATATGGTTAAGATAGCCAGTGGCTCATCACCACTTTCATCATCTGACTCTTTTATATTTTTTGAAAGCTTTGGTTTTTTTAAGTTCTTTCTCCTTTTTCTGATTTTTTTTTAAATTTGATTTCTTTTGGTTTTCTTTTTTTTTCCTGCAAGGGTTTACTTTTCTTTATCTTAATGTTCTCAGGTGAAGTAAGTACGGTAGAGGACAGTTTTCTTTTATTTAGTGGTACAGGAATTTTTGGAATTGGTCTCATATCTTGTAAAAATTTACTTGGTGTTATGTCATCGTCATCTGATTTGTATTCAGAGGTACTTGGTTGGGGTTCGTAAGTGTTTTCTCCATCTGCTGATCTTGATTTCTTAGGTGTATGAATTAAGGCAACTGTTTCTTCTTGAACGGGAGCATTTGCATTATCATTATTTGTATTCTGTTGTGACAAATCTGAGATCGCATGAAAATGTTCTGGTATTGCATTTTGGTCAAGGGGGCATATGCTAGTGACTTGAAACCCCGATATTTCATTTGACGCAGTAGCAGCACGGATCCATGCCTTTCCAAGAAATTTTCCCACTTGATACCGGGTTAGATTTCTGTTGGGATGATTGAGCATCCATGTTCTGGCTTCTTGATTCCAATAGCACTTAAGAGGGTCGAAGAAACTTCGGTCTAAGGGTTGCATGGCCTGGGTGCAGTGGCTAGGTAGGCACAATAAAATAATTTCATTTTGGTCTGCAATTTCTAGCATTTCAACATCCGAGCAATGTGATAAATGCCCATCCATAATCAATACAGTTTTCCCTGCGGGCTTTCTTGGGATAAAATATTCAGTAAGCCATTTTAAAAAAATGTCTGAGTTTATAAAGGACGACTTTTTATTCATGAAAACAGAGGAGCCAGCTGGCAAACCATCGGAAAATTCTGATTTCTTGTTAACTCCTTTCATAATGAGGACCGGTGGAAGAAACACTCCTTCAGCATTGCAACAGCCGATAACCGTGACATTTTCTCCTCGCTCGCGAGATGTCAAAGTATGCACATAGCTCCTTTGGGAGCAATAACCTTGGAAGGCTTATTTATGATTTGGATTCCTGCGTCATCCATGTTGAAAATATTGGATGGGCGATTAATTAAGTTATTTTCATTTAAAACGTTGGTTAATAAATGAAAGAAGTTAGCAACTTCTGACCTAGTCATTCCTTGGGCTCTTGCTAACGATAGTCCTTCCGACTGTCGAATGGATAGGTCCGGATTTCTTTCCAAGAAAGATCTAAGCCACTGCTTTCCAGCTTTCCTATTCTGTATTGAGAATGTGTGTTTTACTTTGAGTTTTTCTGCAAACTTATATACTAATGTTTGAACTGTTTTTCGATCCGGCGCAAATCCAGCAGCGCAGAGTTTTTTGATATGAGTTACCAGCCTTCTTTCGTTCTCATCTCCCAAAACACCCTCAAATAAAAAAAATATTATTCTCATATTTGAAACTAGTAAAAACCCCTAAAATTATGTTTTATTATTTATTTATTTTATACTGCTCAATAAAAAAATGCACCGTTGAGAGCAATCATTGAGAGCATGTTGCAGAAGTTAAAATTAAAACTAACAATAATTATGTACCTCCTGGGCCAAGAGGACCTTTTGTAACTTTTCCAGATTTTATTCTCCTGTCTATAGTGCGCGCCGGCACTCCATATCTTCTCTCAACTTCTCGCTTAGAAATTTCTCCACTTTTGACTTTTTCTATAGCAGTACCCAATTGTTCATCTGTATAATTACCCCCTAATTTGGCTGTGGGCTTTCGGATATATTTTCTCGGCATTGTTAATCTACAAAAACTTACGAGTTAGTATGCAGTGTCTTTTCATATGTTTCACGAAATCCCTAAAATATAATAAAATGTTGAAAAACCTGCGAATAATATGCGGCAACTCTCCCACCCAAAAAGGGCGGCGTCTATCCTTTTAGGTACGGAGAAATGCCGCACCTGATTCCATGCGGCGGAAAAAAAACTTTACGTTAACTATACACAAAACTCTTTAAAATGGCATACATAATGGGAAAAATATAAATAAACTCCAATTTTTTATCAAATATGTACGGCTAATGAAGCGTGAAAGTCTGGCTGTAAAATGTTTACCTTAAAAAATTGCCACTAGCAATTTCTAACGTGTCAGTTTAAAGGAAGTCACTGCCGACGCTGTTGATTCATCAAGTATAATCACACTACTGACCCAACTGCTTCTAATTTTAATGGCGGCGCTAGTTGAGCGCCGACACAGCAAGTACCACGTGATCTGCGGCATCTATCCCACCGCGGCATCTCTCCGGACTTTACCCTAAGGAGTCAAATGCCTTGCAGAAGTCTAATAGGATTAAGCAGGAGTTTTTCAAACAATCCTGGGCCCTCAGCAATTCATTCGACACATTTAGAAGGGCTGTTGTAGTGCTGTGACCCAGAGGAAATCCAGACTGAGTATCTGGTAAAAGTTTATTAATAACAAGGAAATTATTTAATTCCTTAGCAACTATTTTTTCCAGTATCCTAGATTTCGAGATTGATGTCTCCTTTAAAAATACATATCAAATTCAATGTCCTATCTCTAAAAGTCTCCAAGATATGCCCGCTGAAAGGTCGAAAAACACGGTAGTCTGAAATGACACCCCACACCAGCTTTTCGTCCCTGAGTATGAGAGCCATTTAACAAACAAAACAAACGGTCGCGAAGATATAAATATCCCGACCCTATCGGGCAAGATTGAAGCAATAGTCGGTAGAACCTGAATTCTAAACAATTATATTATCAATCCAGTTCATAGAGCCCTAAATTGACAAATTAATTAAACATTTTAAAATTTTGATTTGAAATTAACTTTGACATCTGTCGAACAATTTATGGTAAAAAAAAATTTGCATTTTTATAGGGTTACTTCTCAACATCTCGCCATTTAGATTCAAACATTGATCGTAACGTGCTCCAAGATTTTGTATACCACTATCTAGGAAATAGGTCTCCAACGTGTTCATCCAGTTTGTAACCATTGATTTTACGTCATCATCGCTGTTGCATCGATGGCCTGCTAAAAATCGTCTTAAGCGGAGAAAGAGATGATAAGCACTAGGCGGCAAATCGGGGCCGTAGGGTGGTTGATCAAAACGTTTCCATTAAATCTCTTCAAAAGTTTTTGTATGCAACCGGCAGCGTGCGGTCGTGCATTATCATGTAACAAAACAATCGCGGAAGTAAGAAGACCTGGTCTTTTTTTTCATGGTCCTTCTTAGACTTCGTAATTTTGCCTAATCTCCACTGGTCGAACATTTTTTGCATTTAAAAACTTAATCACCGACCGTATTTCACAACTGGACGGATTTTTTATAAATTTATTCATGTTGACAGCATGTAACAAGTTCACTGTCATCGATATACGCCATTTGTTATGCAAGGCCTTCTTATTTAGTAATGGAAGATTTTCTGGCCAGGTTTGCCTTAATCGCGCCAGTTGCTTAAAACATATCCGCGATCGGAAGTTAGTTTGTGGACATGCTAAGTATTTTAAATACCATACCTCAAAAACTATTTAATCAATTAACTTCAAATTTGGCAAAAAAATAAATGCGAGAAAAATTAACTAGGTAAAATTTAGAAATACAAAAAATTTGAAAGGTTTTCAAAGATAAAAATGTATAATTTTATATTTTTTATAGGATACTTTTTACTCAGGTTCTGGTAAAGCTGGAGTAACGCAAAGGGTTTATGTAGACAATACTTACATCGAAGGAGATGTAGACTTTGTTTTTGGAGGTGCATCCACCATTTTCGATGGAGTTACATTCTACGCAGTTTCTGACAGACATCCATCAGGTGCTATCGTATTTGCTCCCAATACCGATCCGAACAACCCCTATGGGTTTTTAGTTATTAATTCCGTAATTACAGGTACGTACTAATAATAATAATGATAATATTTCTTTAATTTAACTAGTGTACATACAAAATAAATAAGTAATTGGAGAAAACGTCAAACCAATAATTATAAAATTAATTTGTATAAAGTAATATATACATGTCAAACTCTAAAATAAAAATTACAAACAATATACAAGAATATACAAAAAAAGACAAGACACTTAGCATAAAATATTTAACTCAACTACTCCTGTACAGTATAGTAGTTCATTTCCGTATCTATTCAAATAAACTCTCTAGGTGGGTGGAAAAATATACGGGAAAACCCTGTACATAGTCATTTAGAAACATATAAATAATGTAATTTCAAACATTTTTCTTGGACGCCATTTTGTTCCGTCATATTGGACTCCTACCAAGTTTTACCAGTTTCTACTAATGCCACACTTGATTCTTGGGCAGAATTTAAAATAAATTCAAAAAGTATATTTTACGTTGACACACACACCGCCATTTTGTCACGCCATGTTGAATTCGTACCAGTTTATCCCTATATCACATTTAATAAGTCAATTGAATAAGATTTTTTTTACATTAATTTTATAAAAATTTTATTTGGCCGCCATTTTGTTTCGCCATCTTGAATCCGCGCCACAATTTTACGAGTTTATCTCTCAATCAAACTTAATGCTTGCGCCAAATTTGAAATGAATCTAATAAATAGTTTTTCAGGCTGATTTTTTATACATTTATTAGTCCGCCACTTTGTTTTGTTATCTTGTATTCAAAACAAAATGCTACCAGTTCACTCCTATATAACACTTGATTTTTGTGCAAAATTTGAGGTAAATTGGATAACTAATTTCCTTAGGAATAATTTTTTTAACGTTTCATTAAGCCGCCATCTTGTTCTGGCCCACTGAATTTTTACCAAAATATTATCGGGTCATCCCCATATGACCCTTACTTTTTGACTAAAACTTGAAGCTAATCTAATAAGTAGTTTTTAGGCTATATCTCTAACAGATAGACCGACGAAATTGATAAACCCTATTTTTAGGTATTTAGGGTGTTAAAACGTGAAAATATATAAAATCAGAAAGGGTGATTTTTTCACGATTACAAAAATTTTATTTAACTGCCATTTTGTTCCGCCATCTTGAATTAGTACCATAGTTTTACTAACTTATCTTTATACCACAATTAGTTGTAAAACGCAATTTGAAATCAGTCCATTAAGTAGTTTCTTCAGGCTGAATTTTTAAATATTTTATTAAGACGCCATTTTGTTCCGCCATCTTGGATTCATACCAAAATTTTACCAAAATTTAAAGTGAATCGAGTAAGTAGTTTTTTAGCTATGCCGCGAACAGACAGACCAGCAGAATTGAGAAAACATGTTTTTCAACATCTAAGGGCCCTGATACGGAACAATCTCGGCACGAATAAAATACTTCCGTTTTACGAGGGAAGTAAACAGCAACTAAAAACTTCGTGTCTATTATCGCCATTGCATAGAGCAACATTTCAATCAACGCCATTAACCTAGATCCTTGTGTATCAACAATTTGAGAGACAAACAGATGAATTTACGCAAAGCTTAAAATAAACCTCTGGTTTTTATGTAAACCTCCCTAGGTCTAATGAAATATACTTTAGTTCGAGACAGACAGTCGCATATTGGTTGAAATAAAATAATTAAATTGATTCCTTTTCGATTGCCTCCTTTGGGTGTATTTGAGGTACGGTATCAAATAAATTTATCGGCCTAAATTTTGATTTGTACTAATTGAACTATTAAACATTTTTAAACATTTTATAAAATCGTTTTACTAGGGAGGCGTGGATTAAATAAAGAGACTAATCTATCGAAAGAGGAGATTTAAATAAAACCAATATTTTACAAAACAAAGGAAGTAAGAAATATTTTCTTTAATGCCTGCTCCTGGACTTTGAGGCAATATTGGAAATTCTGGCGAATGTAGACATAAGTAAACTGATTTATCTACAAAAGAAGATCCTACAAATGTTTTTTCAAACCTTTGAAATTAGTGTGTGTCTGAAAAAATAGGTCAAAGCTCAGCAGAGCCTTTTTTTAGTCTGACCTTTTGGCTTTTAACTACATAAATTATTCCTTTCGATAACTCTGAAAGAAGCAACATTAAATCGACCACGCAAAAACTCAACTTGACATTTGTTATAGAAGTCTTTTTCTCAACAAATATTCTGGTACTCCCAAATTTGTTAAATTATTGTTCATTACAAAAGATATTTTACTAAACGTCAAAACATATTATTTCGTTTTTACGTCCGTTTCCTTTTTACGTATTTAAAATTCCTAAAAATCCAAATATTATTTTTAGTTGAAGAGATATTGTTAAAAAAATTAGAATCACATTTCAACATCCTAACAATAAAAATTAGAAAAAGTCCAAATATACTTTTAGACAATGGTTTTTCAAAACCATTTAAACATTTTTATTGGGCGTCATTCTCTTCCACCTTATTGATTTCGTACCAATATTTTACCAGTTTCTACCAATGCCACTTTATTTTGAGGCATCAGTTCAGTGGCGTAGCAAGACCCGAGTGGGCAGGGTATCAAGATCTGGTCGGTGGGCCCCCCTCCCCTACAATCCAATCAAAGTCAGAAAAAAGTAAGGTGTGTGTTGTGTCGAAATTTTGGAGGAACTGGAACTATGTAGTAAACATTCCTTAAAATGGCAAATGTGCTTTCAAATAGGCTATAGCTGTAAAGTAAAGTTTTTTGCAGGAAACCTTAAGTAATTTAAAAATTTAAATAATATATATCTACTATTCGGAATTCGCATAATTCGTATATTTCCAATATTTACTTTTCTACTTTTAATAATTAATATTATTATTAGTAGCTAGCTCTCCAATCTTAAATATAAAATATTCAATTAATTATAAAAGTACATTTACCGACAGAATATCATTAAAAATCGAAGAAATTGTCCATATCAATTTGTCTGGTGTTACTTTTACTCCTCAAGAGGAACATATACTTAATTATAACCTTAAGTATAATTTTTCCCACAACATCAATACTGATACTAAATTGAGTTCTTAGGGACGTAACGGGTTTTCATAACACATATTCTACCAGGAATTCCATCGACTTTGCCAATCACCTGAAAAACGTTGATATTCCGCACAATGCATTATTAGTTTCATTGGATGTCAAGAATTTGTTTCCTAGTGTGCCTCCCGCAGACTGTATTCAGTTGGTAAGGGATTTATTGGAGAGATCTTCTTTGCCACAGTTACTCGTTGATGGCCTCACTTCTCTTCTTACCTTAGTTTTAGACCAACATTTTTTCAAATTTAATGGACAGTTATATAGGCAAAGGTCTGGGCTGGCTATGGGTTCCTGTTTGTCGCCATTTCTGAGTGAGGTTTTCATGAACAGTGTGGAAAACAGGATAATGAATAGTTATTTTGCCTCCTTCCTAACAGCATATAAAAGATACGTGGATGATATTATCACTGTGTGGAATGACAACAGAAAACAGTTGGAAGAGATTTTACTTGGCTTATTTTTTTGTTAACTCGTTGCATCCTAAAATTGAGTTTACATTGGAAATGGAAGATGAAGGAAAACTACCGTTTCTTGACCTTTTGCTATAGAGGAAACACAGTAGGATAGAGTTTGAGGTTTACCGGAAAGCATCGTCCACGGATAATGTTATTCAGTATACCTTCAAACTCTCCTTACACACATAAATTCGCCGCGTTCAACTCCTTTTTCTATCGGTTGTGTAATTTACCATTGTCAAGAGAAGCGTTTAATAAGGAGCGTGATATTATAATGCAGATTGCTATGAATAACGGTTTTCCTTTGGAGTCCATCACCAAATTATATTATAAATTTATAAATAAGTACAAAATGTCCTATAATGTCATACATTCAAAACTTAGCGATGAGACAACTTTTATCAAGTGCATTACTTTTTTCGGAAGTATTTCTCTCCAATTGGCTAAATTTTTTAAAAATATTAAAAATGTCAATATTTCATTCAAAACAGTAAATACTCTCAAGAGACATTTAGCAAGGACAAAGGACACAATCGATAAATTGTCCAGGTCTGGGGTTTATGCACTAAATTGTAGCGAATGTTCCACGACCTTGTGGGACAAACAGGTCGAAAAATTTCCACAAGGGTGAGAGAACATTTAAGCCTTGTCAACAAATTCAGAAATACGGATGTAACTGAGACAGTTTCAGCTTTTGCCAATCATTTGTTAGAGTCAGGTCATGAATTTTCCATTTCTGGCGTTGATGTGAATGAATGTCCGAAGGGGAAAATGCTTGACCTTCTAGAAAAAATGGAAATAACCAAAGCTATAAAAAGTCCCATTCTCACTTGCGTTAACGATGTTTTTAATTTTGAATCAACCCTAATATTTAACAATTTAATGTAATAATAATTAACACAGTAGCACAGCATTTTAACCAATCACAGGCTATGTAATTATTAAGAGCTGTGTAAAACAGGCTTTGCGATTACGAACGAGATCGAACAAATTCGATCCAAAGACGAATCGGAGTTGCGGCGCGTTTGCCAAAGCAACCGTGTACTGGGGCTGGTGTTGCCACGTGTATCGAAAACTTGCGCGAAATAAATAAAAAAATCCTCATCCTAATTTAAGATTTGAGCTTATTCTGTTGAGCAATAAAAAGTTTAACGTACACATCCATACAGTTTACAAAATAGGTTTTGAAAAAATTGAATTTAATAACAAAACATTATATTAGCGTTCATAGAAAAGTGAGCCCTCTTTGGTGATGGGCCGGGTATCATTAATACCCTAGATACCCTTATAGCTACGCCACTGCATAAGTTAAAATAAATTAAATAAGTAGTTTTACGCAGATTTTTGTCATCATGTTGAACTCGTACCAATTTAGTTTTCAATATTAAATCGTTTTACTAAGGAGACAGTAGTTTAAACAAAGAGACTAACCTGTCGAAAAAAGAGATTTAAATAAAATTAGTCTTTTATAAAACAAACGAAGTAAAATATATTTTCTTCCTTTTATTTTGATCTTTTAAAAGACCTGTTAATACCCGCTCCTGGATTTTGAGGCAATAATGGAAATTCGGCAGATGTAGACATAAGTAAACTGATTTATCTACAAAAGAAGATCCTACAAATGTTTTTTCAAACCTTTGAAATTAGTCTGCGTTTGAAAAATAGGTCACAGGTCATCAGAGTTTGTTTTTAGTCTGACCTTTTGGCTTTTAACTACATCAATTATTTCGTTCGATAACTCTGGAAGAGGAAACATAAAATTGACTTTTAACTACATAAATTATAATTCTCGATAACTCTGGAAGAGGAAACATAAAATCGACCAAAAACTCAACTTGAACATTAACAAATATTCCGGCACTCGCTTTTCTCCATATTTTCACAGTTAAATTACAAATGCTTCTAAGATAGTGTTTAATTACACTGGCCGACAAGATTTTTCTAACACAGGCCATCTCATTATTTTCACAATGGAAATACCGTCCCAATAATAAAAAAAATATTGGGAAAGCCCTAATACGTACCATTTTTTTATAGTCTAATTAGAACCTTTTATATTGGCAGGTAAACAATTTTATTGTGGGGCGGCTAAAATGGGCCATTTTACAACGGCAAAATTACCTAGACTGGGTTGTTTACAACATTAGACATAAAATAAACGATAAACATCATTCTTTTGTTGAGTTTCGAACTGAGTGGTTCTCTGTGTATCGATGAACAAGTGTATGTGAAGACGAGAATGTCGAGTCAAACGCGCCGAAGTTGCAAAATTTTTCCTGACAAATTTTGTTATATTTCTGGAGAATTTCGATTGTTATTTTTGCCTGACAAAGGCTGAAGGTTATTCCAAAAAGGGAAAGCACAATATATACAATATTACAATCTGCCATACGACCTGTTCCTCATAATGCAAATTTGCCAGTGCCGATTGCGCCTTTAAATTGGCAAGCTATTGATTTGGGAGATAATGGAAATAACGCATCATCAGGCAGCTCAGAAGAACAGTGCACCGATCCAACTTTTACCGCAGGTCCCAGTTTCGGCGAGCCACATTTGATTGTTCAAAGTGAATTAAATGATTTAGTACGTGATTTGGAATTATCCAAGCAACAGTCAGAACTTCTGGGTTCCCGTCTTAAGGAATGAAACATATTGGCCAAAGAAACATAACTTACGAATTTCAGAAAAAGAAATGCTATGTTTTCTGAATTCTACAGTATGGAAAATTCGTTGTGCGCGTGTAGTGATATAGACAGTTTAATGCAGGAACTTGATATTGAACATTCTCCCCGTGAGTGGAGCTTCTTCATAGACTCATCTAAATATAGCTTAAAAGCTGTGTTATTGCATAATGGAAATTTAAAACCGTTTATACCACTTGCCCATTCAGTTGCAATGAAAGAAAATTATGAAAATATGCGCCTGATTTTGGATAAAATAAACTACAATAGGTATAAATGGCAGATATGTGGGGACTTAAAAGTTATAGCGATTTAAGTGAGACATCAGGGGGGATTTACAAAATATTGCTGTTTTCCTTGTTTATGAGACAGTCGTGCGATAAATCAGCATTATGTAACAAAAAAGTGTTCAGAAAGAAGCAAATTTGAACCGGGATCTCAAAATATTAAATTTATACCTCTTGTTGTTCCCAAAAATGTCATTTTGCCTCCTCTTCACATTAAACTTGGGCTGATGAAGGCTTTAAATAAAGATGGTGATGGATTTAAATACCTAAGACAAGTGTTTCCCCAGTTAAGTGATGCCAAATTAAAACAAGGCATTTTATTGGGCCACAAATCAGAAAATTGCTGGACGATGTCATTTTACGGAAAAGCTTACCAGGCAGGAACTAAGAGCATGGAATTCATTTGTTAATGTAGTAAGAGGATTTTTAGACAACAATATGGATGAAAATTATGAACAATTAGTTAATGACCACTTAGATGCCTATAAAGCGCTTGGTGCCAGAATGTCATTAAAAATTCACTTCCTCCATTCCCATCTGTCATTTTTCCTAAAAACTTGGGAGCTGTTAGTGACGAGCAGGGTGAAAGGTTTCACCAAAATATCAGAACAATGGAAATTCGGTACCAAGGACGATGGGATCCAGCTATGATGGGTGACTACTATTGGTTTTTGAAGAGAGAAGATAGGACACCTCATAAACGGAAAAAATAAAGTTTATTAAATATATTAAATAAATTATATTAAAATTAGTGCTTTAAGTTAATATTTTTCTCGTTTGCTTTTCTCTTAGATGTATGGTATGTTTAATAGGCGAAACTGTAAACATAGTCAATAAACAGGGATAAGAATTTTCTGAAATCACTTTTCCTATCTTTTTTATCTTTCCTAACTCTAACAAGAAAACCCTACGTGCTACAACTTTCTATTTGTCATTTTCGGATTTGGATAGGTCCATTCTATTAGATTATGCTATTTTGATTTGTGCTACAACAAAAAATTATTTTTGTCGGCCAGTGAATTATTATTAGTGCAAGACAAATTTCCTTTTTACATCTCCAAGTGTGAAATTTTTAAGAAATTGTTAGATAATTAATTTTGAAAATAGTTAACGAATTAGTCATCTTAAGTTATCTTTTTGTTAAAGATATGTTGTAAAGGAAATTAAAATCAAATTTCCACACCCTAAGGATAAAAAAAAAATAGAAAAAGCCCAAAGATACTTTTAAACAATTGTTTTTAAAAGCCATTGGAAATTAAACTCTCATTTAGCTGACGATATATTCTAAAAAATTGGTACATTTCCTTTAACCGGGAATTTCCTCGTTATAAATCCACCATATTGGATTCGTACCAATATTTTACCAGTTTCCACCTATGCCACTCTTAATTTTTCGACATAATTTAAAATATGTTAAATAAGTAGTTTGTTTAATAATTTTTTAAGAAAGCCATTTTATTCCGCCATCTCGGATTCGTACCTTAATTTTACTAGCTTATCTCTATATCACTCTTAATGCTTGTAAAAAATAATTTATCGAGTTAGCCGTTACTGGTTGGAAAATCATTATCACTAGTATAATAAATAAACTAACTATATTTTTTTAATAATTGGTACATGGTACTTTCAACTTTTACTAAACTCAAAAGTTTGTTAACAAAATATTTGGTGTATTGAACAAGATGTGACACTCAAATATATGAAATTGAAGACAAACAACAAAACCATCAAATACAAATTATTTCCATTCCAATAAAATTTAAAGCAAATGATCGAAAATCCAGGAACAAAAAAATTTTAATTAGAAAATTTTATACGGAAAATATAAAAGAACTTACAGTATTAAATGAAAACAAATATTTTTTCAAAGACCCAAATGAATTATATAACGCTATTTTACAAATTTTTGAAAAAAGTTCTTACAGTACATCGGCAAAACTTAAAGAAAATTCCAAACCATGGTTCAGTCTTGATTTAGCAAAGTTAATTAAATATATAGATAGGTTTTATGCAAATAAGAAAACTAACCTAAATAACAAATATTTTGAAGAAATTTATAACGGCTATAATAAATTTGTCAAAAAAGAAATAAGAAAAGCCAAACAAAATTATTTTAAAGAACAATTTTCAAGTAAAAACCAAAAAATTATTTGGGACAATTTAAATTTTATTTTAACAAATCAAACAAGAAAAACAAAAACAATTATTGATTATCTATTGGCTAATGATAGGAAAATTGAAGAAATCTCAAATGATGAAATGGAAGAAAATATTGATGGTTTAGATGCTAAAAAAGCTGCTGGTTTTGACAATATTCCTATTAAAATTATTAAATACGTAAAAAAACAATTAATTCCTATATTAATTTTTTTAACAAAAATTTCTGTTCATAAATGTATTTTTCCAGAAAAAATGAAAATTGTTAAGATAATTCCAATATTTAAAAGTGAAAAACGATATGAATGTAGTAATTATCGACCAATATCTATATTGCCAGTGTTTTCTAAAATAATAGAAAAAATTATTACTAATAGATTAAATCAATATATCGAACATGAAAATTTACTCTTTAATAAACAATATGGCTTTCGCAGATTCAGGGATACGGAAACAGCTGTTATGGATATCATAACAGATATTCAAATTAAAGTTGATGATAATAAAAAATGCTGTTTACTATCCTTGGATCTGTGTAAGGCCTTTGATACAGTAAATCATCATATTCTTTTACGAAAATTATATAATATTGGAATAAGGAGCAATATGTATAATTTGCTTAAAAATTATCTTAGTAAGCGCAGACAGTTTGTACAAATAAATAACGCAATAAATAAAAAAAAGAAATAGTTTGTGGAGTACCACAGGGATCAATATTGGGGCCAATTTTATTTTTAATTTATATAAATTCAGTTTCTAAATTAAATTTAAAAGCCAATATTCAATTATTTGCGGATGACACAACAATTATTTATTTTGCTGATAATTTAAATGAATTATTTTTTTATATAAAACATGATCTAGAATTAATTTGTTCCTGGCTTAAATCTCACAAACTATCATTAAATTTTAGTAAATATTCTTTTATGTTAATAAGTAAAACAAAGATAAATTCTGGTATTTATCCAATTGTAATAAACAATAACAAAATTAAGTATTCAAATGTTTAGGATTAATTATAGATGAAAACTTAAGTTGGAAAAATTATATTCAGAGTATAAGAACCGCTATAAGTCCATTCATAGGAGTATTATACAAAGCAAGATATTTCGTACCATTAAAATTCTTAAAAAATATATATTATTCTTTAATATATTCTAAATTCCAATATTTAATTTCAATTTGGGGATCTGCGTGTTCGTCACATATTAAACCTTTAAAACAATTGCAAAATAAAACTCTAAAATGTATTTATAAACTACCATATTTGGAACCTTCTATTAACCTATATAATCCTAACGGATTTTTAAACTTACAGAATATTTATAATTTCAAAATTTGTGTTTTAATACACTCTATTATTAATAATGGAAAAAAATCAAATATTATATTTAAAAAATCTAATACTTTACATAATCACGATACAAGACATTGCTTAGAATTACAGACCATTACAATAAAAAGTAACTTTGGGAAAAAATCAATTCTCCACGATGGTTTAAAAATATATAATAACTTACCAGAGACTATAAGACATACAACAAAATTACCAATGTTTAAAAAACAATTAAAAATGCATTTTTTACAAAAATAAAAATGAATAGATTTTTTTAAAAATATTTGTTTCAACTTAGTTTTTATATTATATTGAATTATAACATGGGAGTTTTTTCATTTATTACAACTTTATTATTATTATTTTCTATTGTTATATGTTACATTCCATGTAATAAACTTGTAAAGTTGGTTTGGAATAAAGCAGTTTAAAGTAAAAAAAGTCTGCAAGTGTTGCACAACGACAAGGGTACAAAAAATGGATTATAGATATTACACTAAAAGAGACACTAATATTGTTTATCTTAAATTTATTCATAGTGAACTTTTATTTAGATTGAGTAACATTGAGTTTGAGTGTTTTGATAAAGAAACTAGCTGCCAAGTGGAGTATATTATCAATACGAAATATGTAAGTCAACAACGGAAATTAAATACACTAATTCATAGCATAACTTTTGTTAAGTTAAGTTAAATTTAGTTAAGTCTTATTTTAGCTGAAATATGTCTTGATAACTTAGAACAAATAAGAGATAATCACACTGTATGAGACAAGTTTATTTATTGGTACAGATACGTTGACGATATTTTGGCTTGTTTCACAGGCACAGAGAGACAACTTAACCTCTTTCTAAATTCTATTAATAAATGACATAAAAATATATGATTTACTTTCGAATTAGAACAAAACAAGTCAAACTTTTTAGATTTAAAAATCAAAAACATTATTAATAAACAAGATTTTGAAATGTATCATAAACATAATACATCAAACCACCCATTCACACATAAGATGGCAGCTTTTCGTAGTTTTGTTCCGTTTCGTTTAATTAATGTACCTCTGTCAACAGAAAATTTTAACAAGAAACTTAATATTATAAAACAGATTGCAGTTAATAATGGTTATGATGCAACCATAATAGATAAAAATGGTAAATAAAAAAATGATATAAGAAGCACTCAATTTCTTGTATCCTAATTTCAATACAAAAGACAATATTAAGTTTAGAGAAATATTTTAAAAAGACAAATTATAAAGTAGCTTTTTGTACCAATAATACTTTAGATAGATATATTAAAAATAACAAGTCTAATACAAATAAGGACTAAACATCAGGGGTATTCTTGGGAAAAAGTATATATTGGTCAAACGGGTAAATTTTTGCATAAAGGTATCAAAGAACATAAAGCATCATATATTAAGCAAAAAACTGATTCTAATTATGCAAAACATTTATTAGAAACAAATCATAATTTTAATAATGAATTTAAAACGTTGCATTCAGCCAATAACAGTTGCAAGTTAAATTACTTGGAATGTCTACAAAATAATAAGAGGAAAAACCATAATATTTTATTGAACGATTAAATGAACCTAAACGACTCCCCACTGTTAAATCTTTATATCTGCTAGGGTTAGGTAGGTAGACTCTTTTATTATTTTTATTACAGTTAGAAAATCTAGTTTTAGTATCAGTCTTAAGTTGGTTTTTGAAAAAGACACAGTGTGTCGAAACAGCTGTCAAACGGAAATAAATTAGTGGAAATTACTAAACAAATATAGTTTGTTTATTTATTATACTTGTAAACAATTTAAAACAAATCTAAGTATTTTTTCAAGCTGATTTTTTAAATATTTTATTAGGCCGCCAGTTTGGCTTCGTTCTAAAATGTTACCAATTTTGATTGGATTAATACAAAAAAATGACCATACTTTATTTTTAAACACATTTTGAAGTCAATTCGATAGCAGTTTCTTAATAATGTGTTTTTTACATTTTGTGAGCCCTCATGTTGTTCCGCTATTTTAACTTTTTACCGAAATGTTACCAAATTATCCCCATATTTCACTGAATGTTTGACCAAAATATAAAGTCATTCAGATAAGTAGTTTTTTTGGGTATGCCTTGAATTGACAGACCGACCGGATTTTTTTGCTATCTGGGGACGCTAAAACGTGAACATCTGTAAAACCTAGGGGACGATTTTTTCACGATTACAATATTTAAGGGAAGTAAAAACGAGAAACACGTTTTTCCCCTAAAGGCGAAATATCAAACAATCTAGAAATACGTTTTTAAACAGCTATTTTTAAAAACCTTTGGTAAATAAGTTGATTTAAAATCTCATTTAGTTAAAAAGGTAGTTAAAAAAAAAAGTAAAATAACATTTCACCACCTTTCGGTAGGTAGTTGGGAAAGTCCACAAATTAGTTTCTAGATAAGTCAATATTTTTAATTATCATTGTTGATAGAATTGTTTTAAATTCTAATTTAGTTGAAGAGATACTGTAAAAAAAATAAAAACGCATTTTTATGTTAGGTTATTATTACTTCCTTCATAAACGAAAAGTATTGTAATCGTCAGAAAATCACCTTCCGAGATTTTTCAGATCTTCACGTTTTAGGGTTTCTATAGATGCCAAAAAACATGTTTTCTCAATTCCTGTCTATACGCGGCATAACTCAAAAACTACTTATCCGACTAACTATGAACAAAAATTAAGGATCATAAGGGGATGAAACGATTACATTTTAGTAAAAATACAAAATTGCGGAACAAAATGGCGGCCAGGTAAAATAAAAAAGAACTTATCCAATTTAACCGAAATTTTGCGCAAAAGTCAAGTGTTCCGTAGAAATCATTTGGTAAAATTTTGGTACGGATCCAAGATGGCGAAACAAAATGGCAACGTAGTGAAACGTTAAAAAATTATTACTAAAACTAAACTTATCTGAAATTTTGCACAAAAATCAAGTATTACGTAGTAATCAACTGGTAATATTCTGATGCGAATCCAAGGTGCCGAAACAAAATGACGACTTAATAATATATTAAAAAATCAACCTTAAAAAACTATTTATTAGATTGATTTTAAATTTTGTGCAAGAATTAAGCGTAATATAGAGATGAACTAGTACGAATTCAAGATAGCGGAACAAAATGGCGGCCAAAGAAAAAGTTTGTTATCGTGAAAAATTCCCCTCCATGGTCTCAAAGTTTGGCGCGCGAATCTGCGGCTATGAAAAGAATGCAAGTATCTATGGAAACGGTGCATTACTGTTTAATAGGCGAAACTGTAAACATAGTCAATAAACAGGGATAAGAATTTTCTGAAATCACTTTTCCTATCTTTTTTATCTTTCCTAACTCTAACAAGAAAACCCTACGTGCTACAACTTTCTATTTGTCATTTTCGGATTTGGATAGGTCCATTCTATTAGATTATGCTATTTTGATTTGTGCTACAACAAAAAATTATTTTTGTCGGCCAGTGAATTATTATTAGTGCAAGACAAATTTCCTTTTTACATCTCCAAGTGTGAAATTTTTAAGAAATTGTTAGATAATTAATTTTGAAAATAGTTAACGAATTAGTCATCTTAAGTTATCTTTTTGTTAAAGATATGTTGTAAAGGAAATTAAAATCAAATTTCCACACCCTAAGGATAAAAAAAAAATAGAAAAAGCCCAAAGATACTTTTAAACAATTGTTTTTAAAAGCCATTGGAAATTAAACTCTCATTTAGCTGACGATATATTCTAAAAAATTGGTACATTTCCTTTAACCGGGAATTTCCTCGTTATAAATCCACCATATTGGATTCGTACCAATATTTTACCAGTTTCCACCTATGCCACTCTTAATTTTTCGACATAATTTAAAATATGTTAAATAAGTAGTTTGTTTAATAATTTTTTAAGAAAGCCATTTTATTCCGCCATCTCGGATTCGTACCTTAATTTTACTAGCTTATCTCTATATCACTCTTAATGCTTGTAAAAAATAATTTATCGAGTTAGCCGTTACTGGTTGGAAAATCATTATCACTAGTATAATAAATAAACTAACTATATTTTTTTAATAATTGGTACATGGTACTTTCAACTTTTACTAAACTCAAAAGTTTGTTAACAAAATATTTGGTGTATTGAACAAGATGTGACACTCAAATATATGAAATTGAAGACAAACAACAAAACCATCAAATACAAATTATTTCCATTCCAATAAAATTTAAAGCAAATGATCAAAAATCCAGGAACAAAAAAATTTTAATTAGAAAATTTTATACGGATAACATAAAAAAGGAACTTACAGTATTAAATGAAAACAAATATTTTTTCAAAGACCCAAATGAATTATATAACGCTATTTTACAAATTTTTGAAAAAAGTTCTTACAGTACATCGGCAAAACTTAAAGAAAATTCCAAACCATGGTTCAGTCTTGATTTAGCAAAGTTAATTAAATATATAGATAGGTTTTATGCAAATAAGAAAACTAACCTAAATAACAAATATTTTGAAGAAATTTATAACGGCTATAATAAATTTGTCAAAAAAGAAATAAGAAAAGCCAAACAAAATTATTTTAAAGAACAATTTTCAAGTAAAAACCAAAAAATTATTTGGGACAATTTAAATTTTATTTTAACAAATCAAACAAGAAAAACAAAAACAATTATTGATTATCTATTGGCTAATGATAGGAAAATTGAAGAAATCTCAAATGATGAAATGGAAGAAAATATTGATGGTTTAGATGCTAAAAAAGCTGCTGGTTTTGACAATATTCCTATTAAAATTATTAAATACGTAAAAAAACAATTAATTCCTATATTAATTTTTTTAACAAAAATTTCTGTTCATAAATGTATTTTTCCAGAAAAAATGAAAATTGTTAAGATAATTCCAATATTTAAAAGTGAAAAACGATATGAATGTAGTAATTATCGACCAATATCTATATTGCCAGTGTTTTCTAAAATAATAGAAAAAATTATTACTAATAGATTAAATCAATATATCGAACATGAAAATTTACTCTTTAATAAACAATATGGCTTTCGCAGATTCAGGGATACGGAAACAGCTGTTATGGATATCATAACAGATATTCAAATTAAAGTTGATGATAATAAAAAATGCTGTTTACTATCCTTGGATCTGTGTAAGGCCTTTGATACAGTAAATCATCATATTCTTTTACGAAAATTATATAATATTGGAATAAGGAGCAATATGTATAATTTGCTTAAAAATTATCTTAGTAAGCGCAGACAGTTTGTACAAATAAATAACGCAATAAATAAAAAAAAGAAATAGTTTGTGGAGTACCACAGGGATCAATATTGGGGCCAATTTTATTTTTAATTTATATAAATTCAGTTTCTAAATTAAATTTAAAAGCCAATATTCAATTATTTGCGGATGACACAACAATTATTTATTTTGCTGATAATTTAAATGAATTATTTTTTTATATAAAACATGATCTAGAATTAATTTGTTCCTGGCTTAAATCTCACAAACTATCATTAAATTTTAGTAAATATTCTTTTATGTTAATAAGTAAAACAAAGATAAATTCTGGTATTTATCCAATTGTAATAAACAATAACAAAATTAAGTATTCAAATGTTTAGGATTAATTATAGATGAAAACTTAAGTTGGAAAAATTATATTCAGAGTATAAGAACCGCTATAAGTCCATTCATAGGAGTATTATACAAAGCAAGACATTTCGTACCATTAAAATTCTTAAAAAACGTATATTATTCTTTAATATATTCTAAATTCCAATATTTAATTTCAATTTGGGGATTTGCTTGTTCGTCACATATTAAACCTTTAAAACAATTGCAAAATAAAACTCTAAAATGTATTTATAAACTACCATATTTGGAACCTTCTATTAACCTATATAATCCTAACGGATTTTTAAACTTACAGAATATTTATAATTTCAAAATTTGTGTTTTAATACACTCTATTATTAATAATGGAAAAAAATCAAATATTATATTTAAAAAATCTAATACTTTACATAATCACGATACAAGACATTGCTTAGAATTACAGACCATTACAATAAAAAGTAACTTTGGGAAAAAATCAATTCTCCACGATGGTTTAAAAATATATAATAACTTACCAGAGACTATAAGACATACAACAAAATTACCAATGTTTAAAAAACAATTAAAAATGCATTTTTTACAAAAATAAAAATGAATAGATTTTTTTAAAAATATTTGTTTCAACTTAGTTTTTATATTATATTGAATTATAACATGGGAGTTTTTTCATTTATTACAACTTTATTATTATTATTTTCTATTGTTATATGTTACATTCCATGTAATAAACTTGTAAAGTTGGTTTGGAATAAAGCAGTTTAAAGTAAAAAAAGTCTGCAAGTGTTGCACAACGACAAGGGTACAAAAAATGGATTATAGATATTACACTAAAAGAGACACTAATATTGTTTATCTTAAATTTATTCATAGTGAACTTTTATTTAGATTGAGTAACATTGAGTTTGAGTGTTTTGATAAAGAAACTAGCTGCCAAGTGGAGTATATTATCAATACGAAATATGTAAGTCAACAACGGAAATTAAATACACTAATTCATAGCATAACTTTTGTTAAGTTAAGTTAAATTTAGTTAAGTCTTATTTTAGCTGAAATATGTCTTGATAACTTAGAACAAATAAGAGATAATCACACTGTATGAGACAAGTTTATTTATTGGTACAGATACGTTGACGATATTTTGGCTTGTTTCACAGGCACAGAGAGACAACTTAACCTCTTTCTAAATTCTATTAATAAATGACATAAAAATATATGATTTACTTTCGAATTAGAACAAAACAAGTCAAACTTTTTAGATTTAAAAATCAAAAACATTATTAATAAACAAGATTTTGAAATGTATCATAAACATAATACATCAAACCACCCATTCACACATAAGATGGCAGCTTTTCGTAGTTTTGTTCCGTTTCGTTTAATTAATGTACCTCTGTCAACAGAAAATTTTAACAAGAAACTTAATATTATAAAACAGATTGCAGTTAATAATGGTTATGATGCAACCATAATAGATAAAAATGGTAAATAAAAAAATGATATAAGAAGCACTCAATTTCTTGTATCCTAATTTCAATACAAAAGACAATATTAAGTTTAGAGAAATATTTTAAAAAGACAAATTATAAAGTAGCTTTTTGTACCAATAATACTTTAGATAGATATATTAAAAATAACAAGTCTAATACAAATAAGGACTAAACATCAGGGGTATTCTTGGGAAAAAGTATATATTGGTCAAACGGGTAAATTTTTGCATAAAGGTATCAAAGAACATAAAGCATCATATATTAAGCAAAAAACTGATTCTAATTATGCAAAACATTTATTAGAAACAAATCATAATTTTAATAATGAATTTAAAACGTTGCATTCAGCCAATAACAGTTGCAAGTTAAATTACTTGGAATGTCTACAAAATAATAAGAGGAAAAACCATAATATTTTATTGAACGATTAAATGAACCTAAACGACTCCCCACTGTTAAATCTTTATATCTGCTAGGGTTAGGTAGGTAGACTCTTTTATTATTTTTATTACAGTTAGAAAATCTAGTTTTAGTATCAGTCTTAAGTTGGTTTTTGAAAAAGACACAGTGTGTCGAAACAGCTGTCAAACGGAAATAAATTAGTGGAAATTACTAAACAAATATAGTTTGTTTATTTATTATACTTGTAAACAATTTAAAACAAATCTAAGTATTTTTTCAAGCTGATTTTTTAAATATTTTATTAGGCCGCCAGTTTGGCTTCGTTCTAAAATGTTACCAATTTTGATTGGATTAATACAAAAAAATGACCATACTTTATTTTTAAACACATTTTGAAGTCAATTCGATAGCAGTTTCTTAATAATGTGTTTTTTACATTTTGTGAGCCCTCATGTTGTTCCGCTATTTTAACTTTTTACCGAAATGTTACCAAATTATCCCCATATTTCACTGAATGTTTGACCAAAATATAAAGTCATTCAGATAAGTAGTTTTTTTGGGTATGCCTTGAATTGACAGACCGACCGGATTTTTTTGCTATCTGGGGACGCTAAAACGTGAACATCTGTAAAACCTAGGGGACGATTTTTTCACGATTACAATATTTAAGGGAAGTAAAAACGAGAAACACGTTTTTCCCCTAAAGGCGAAATATCAAACAATCTAGAAATACGTTTTTAAACAGCTATTTTTAAAAACCTTTGGTAAATAAGTTGATTTAAAATCTCATTTAGTTAAAAAGGTAGTTAAAAAAAAAAGTAAAATAACATTTCACCACCTTTCGGTAGGTAGTTGGGAAAGTCCACAAATTAGTTTCTAGATAAGTCAATATTTTTAATTATCATTGTTGATAGAATTGTTTTAAATTCTAATTTAGTTGAAGAGATACTGTAAAAAAAATAAAAACGCATTTTTATGTTAGGTTATTATTACTTCCTTCATAAACGAAAAGTATTGTAATCGTCAGAAAATCACCTTCCGAGATTTTTCAGATCTTCACGTTTTAGGGTTTCTATAGATGCCAAAAAACATGTTTTCTCAATTCCTGTCTATACGCGGCATAACTCAAAAACTACTTATCCGACTAACTATGAACAAAAATTAAGGATCATAAGGGGATGAAACGATTACATTTTAGTAAAAATACAAAATTGCGGAACAAAATGGCGGCCAGGTAAAATAAAAAAGAACTTATCCAATTTAACCGAAATTTTGCGCAAAAGTCAAGTGTTCCGTAGAAATCATTTGGTAAAATTTTGGTACGGATCCAAGATGGCGAAACAAAATGGCAACGTAGTGAAACGTTAAAAAATTATTACTAAAACTAAACTTATCTGAAATTTTGCACAAAAATCAAGTATTACGTAGTAATCAACTGGTAATATTCTGATGCGAATCCAAGGTGCCGAAACAAAATGACGACTTAATAATATATTAAAAAATCAACCTTAAAAAACTATTTATTAGATTGATTTTAAATTTTGTGCAAGAATTAAGCGTAATATAGAGATGAACTAGTACGAATTCAAGATAGCGGAACAAAATGGCGGCCAAAGAAAAAGTTTGTTATCGTGAAAAATTCCCCTCCATGGTCTCAAAGTTTGGCGCGCGAATCTGCGGCTATGAAAAGAATGCAAGTATCTATGGAAACGGTGCATTACTGTTTAATAGGCGAAACTGTAAACATAGTCAATAAACAGGGATAAGAATTTTCTGAAATCACTTTTCCTATCTTTTTTATCTTTCCTAACTCTAACAAGAAAACCCTACGTGCTACAACTTTCTATTTGTCATTTTCGGATTTGGATAGGTCCATTCTATTAGATTATGCTATTTTGATTTGTGCTACAACAAAAAATTATTTTTGTCGGCCAGTGAATTATTATTAGTGCAAGACAAATTTCCTTTTTACATCTCCAAGTGTGAAATTTTTAAGAAATTGTTAGATAATTAATTTTGAAAATAGTTAACGAATTAGTCATCTTAAGTTATCTTTTTGTTAAAGATATGTTGTAAAGGAAATTAAAATCAAATTTCCACACCCTAAGGATAAAAAAAAAATAGAAAAAGCCCAAAGATACTTTTAAACAATTGTTTTTAAAAGCCATTGGAAATTAAACTCTCATTTAGCTGACGATATATTCTAAAAAATTGGTACATTTCCTTTAACCGGGAATTTCCTCGTTATAAATCCACCATATTGGATTCGTACCAATATTTTACCAGTTTCCACCTATGCCACTCTTAATTTTTCGACATAATTTAAAATATGTTAAATAAGTAGTTTGTTTAATAATTTTTTAAGAAAGCCATTTTATTCCGCCATCTCGGATTCGTACCTTAATTTTACTAGCTTATCTCTATATCACTCTTAATGCTTGTAAAAAATAATTTATCGAGTTAGCCGTTACTGGTTGGAAAATCATTATCACTAGTATAATAAATAAACTAACTATATTTTTTTAATAATTGGTACATGGTACTTTCAACTTTTACTAAACTCAAAAGTTTGTTAACAAAATATTTGGTGTATTGAACAAGATGTGACACTCAAATATATGAAATTGAAGACAAACAACAAAACCATCAAATACAAATTATTTCCATTCCAATAAAATTTAAAGCAAATGATCAAAAATCCAGGAACAAAAAAATTTTAATTAGAAAATTTTATACGGATAACATAAAAAAGGAACTTACAGTATTAAATAGAAACAAATATTTTTCAAAGACCCAAATGAATTATATAACGTAATTTTACAAATTTCTGAAAAAAGTTCTTACAGTACATCTGCAAAACTTGAAGAAAATTCCAAACCATGGTTCAGTCTTGATTTAGCAAAGTTAATTAAATATATAGATAGGTTTTATGCAAATAAGAAAACTAACCTAAATAACAAATATTTTGAAGAAATTTATAACGGCTATAATAAATTTGTCAAAAAAGAAATAAGAAAAGCCAAACAAAATTATTTTAAAGAACAATTTTCAAGTAAAAACCAAAAAATTATTTGGGACAATTTAAATTTTATTTTAACAAATCAAACAAGAAAACAAAACAATTATTGATTATCTATTGGCAATGATAGGAAAATTGAAGAAATCTCAAATGATGAAATGGAAGAAAATATTGATGGTTTAGATGCTAAAAAAGCTGCTGGTTTTGACAATATTCCTATTAAAATTATTAAATTTGTAAATAAAGAATTCCTATATTAATTTTTTTAACAAAAATTTCTGTTCATAAATGTATTTTTCCATAAAAAATGAAAATTGTTAAGATAATTCCAATATTTAAAAGTGAAAAACGATATGAATGTAGTAATTATCGACCAATATCTATATTGCCAGTGTTTTCTAAAATAATAGAAAAAATTATTACTAATAGATTAAATCAATATATCGAACATGAAAATTTACTCTTTAATAAACAATATGGCTTTCGCAGATTCAGGGATACGGAAACAGCTGTTATGGATATCATAACAGATATTCAAATTAAAGTTGATGATAATAAAAAATGCTGTTTACTATCCTTGGATCTGTGTAAGGCCTTTGATACAGTAAATCATCATATTCTTTTACGAAAATTATATAATATTGAATAAGGAGCAATATGTATAATTTGCTTAAAAATTATCTTAGTAAGCGCAGACAGTTTGTACAAATAAATAACGCAATAAATAAAGAAATAGTTTGTGGAGTACCACAGGGATCAATATTGGGGCCAATTTTATTTTTAATTTATATAAATTCAGTTTCTAAATTAAATTTAAAAGCCAATATTCAATTATTTGCGGATGACACAACAATTATTTATTTTGCTGATAATTTAAATGAATTATTTTTTTATATAAAACATGATCTAGAATTAATTTGTTCCTGGCTTAAATCTCACAAACTATCATTAAATTTTAGTAAATATTCTTTTATGTTAATAAGTAAAACAAAGATAAATTCTGGTATTTATCCAATTGTAATAAACAATAACAAAATTAAGTATTCAAATGTTTAGGATTAATTATAGATGAAAACTTAAGTTGGAAAAATTATATTCAGAGTATAAGAACCGCTATAAGTCCATTCATAGGAGTATTATACAAAGCAAGATATTTCGTACCATTAAAATTCTTAAAAATATATATTATTCTTTAATATATTCTAAATTCCAATATTTAATTTCAATTTGGGGATCTGCGTGTTCGTCACATATTAAACCTTTAAAACAATTGCAAAATAAAACTCTAAAATGTATTTATAAACTACCATATTTGGAACCTTCTATTAACCTATATAATCCTAACGGATTTTTAAACTTACAGAATATTTATAATTTCAAAATTTGTGTTTTAATACACTCTATTATTAATAATGGAAAAAAATCAAATATTATATTTAAAAAAATCTAATACTTTACATAATCACGATACAAGACATTGCTTAGAATTACAGACCATTACAATAAAAAGTAACTTTGGGAAAAAATCAATTCTCCACGATGGTTTAAAAATATATAATAACTTACCAGAGACTATAAGACATACAACAAAATTACCAATGTTTAAAAAACAATTAAAAATGCATTTTTTACAAAAATAAAAATGAATAGATTTTTTTAAAAATATTTGTTTCAACTTAGTTTTTATATTATATTGAATTATAACATGGGAGTTTTTTCATTTATTACAACTTTATTATTATTATTTTCTATTGTTATATGTTACATTCCATGTAATAAACTTGTAAAGTTGGTTTGGAATAAAGCAGTTTAAAGTAAAAAAAGTCTGCAAGTGTTGCACAACGACAAGGGTACAAAAAATGGATTATAGATATTACACTAAAAGAGACACTAATATTGTTTATCTTAAATTTATTCATAGTGAACTTTTATTTAGATTGAGTAACATTGAGTTTGAGTGTTTTGATAAAGAAACTAGCTGCCAAGTGGAGTATATTATCAATACGAAATATGTAAGTCAACAACGGAAATTAAATACACTATTTCATAGCATAAATTTTGTTAAGTTAAGTTAAATTTAGTTAAGTCTTATTTTAGCTGAAATATGTCTTGATAACTTAGAACAATAAGAGATAATCACACTGTATGAGACAAGTTTATTTATTGGTACAGATACGTTGACGATATTTTGGCTTGTTTCACAGGCACAGAGAGACAACTTAACCTCTTTCTAAATTCTATTAATAAATGACATAAAAATATATGATTTACTTTCGAATTAGAACAAAAAAAGTCAAACTTTTTAGATTTAAAAATCAAAAACATTATTAATAAACAAGATTTTGAAATGTATCATAAACATAATACATCAAACCACCCATTCACACATAAGATGGCAGCTTTTCGTAGTTTTGTTCCGTTTCGTTTAATTAATGTACCTCTGTCAACAGAAAATTTTAACAAGAAACTTAATATTATAAAACAGATTGCAGTTAATAATGGTTATGATGCAACCATAATAGATAAAAATGGTAAATAAAAAAATGATATAAGAAGCACTCAATTTCTTGTATCCTAATTTCAATACAAAAGACAATATTAAGTTTAGAGAAATATTTTAAAAAGACAAATTATAAAGTAGCTTTTTGTACCAATAATACTTTAATATAGATATTAAAAATAACAAGTCTAATACAAATAAGGACTAAACATCAGGGGTATTCTTGGGAAAAAGTATATATTGGTCAAACGGGTAAATTTTTGCATAAAGGTATCAAAGAACATAAAGCATCATATATTAAGCAAGCAGTTCCTAATTATGCAAAACATTT